>CAFUXE010000600.1:748251-768275 GCA_903364295.1 Serranus cabrilla | reverse complement strand
GGTGGGTGAGGGGATTGAACAGCACAAGGAGGAGGCAGGAAGCGGGCGGTGGGGCTGGTTAGAGAGGAGGTAAGATAGAAGGGGAGCCAAGCCCTGAAGCCTTAATCCTCTCCCAGGGTCTGCCTAATCTCACCACCACTATCTGCATATGGGAAGAATGGATTACCATCCCCCGACACACTGACGGGTGGATGGATTGAAGGAGGGATGGGTGGCAATCCCTGGACAGACAGCAGAGACACAAAAGTCTGGCTGAAGTTATTGCAGCATGGAGGATGTGGGTCGCTCTCTAAACTGTTTTGGTGCTTTGAGTAAATACACACACACAGACATACTGCAGGTAGGCATAGCACAAGCTAGTCATTTGCAGCCTAGTTAGCAAACCAAAGTGACATATGTCCCAATCAGAAGCTGTCTCAGGGGCTGAGAGGGCGGGGAGGGGGGGCTCAGACCACCAATCTAAAGCTGAAATAGTCCTCCTAACACACCAAATCTCAACACCGCAACAAAGCAATCACTCTGTCTGCTGAGGATGATCACAGCATGTCAGGATTATTGCAATAACTCACTGGAATATTATATAAAAAAAATACCCACACTCATTTGTCACTGTCCATTGAAATCTGCTCATAAAGGTCCCCCTTTTTCAATAACAGCTAAATGAAGGCAGAATACGCATTAATAACAGAGTACGGATAGTATTTCTGGAGTGTCCTTGGGGACAGTATAACCAGAAACAGACGACCCTGAGATGTTCATTTTTGTGTCATTACTTCATATCATTACAAGAAAAAAGTGACAAAAAAAGGCATTTAGTGGTAAGGAAAGAATATCCAAAACACGAACGAGCACATTTACAGTGCCAAAGTCAACTGTCCCTATATCGTATTCAAGTCATCCAGCGAGCCAAGACAAATCTCACAGGAGGTAAGACCAATTTTCAAGAGGTCGGACAACAAAGCAGTATTATATATTGTGGTATCTTGTATCATTTCCTTCCTGCCTTGGCTGGGGGAACAAGCTGACTGGCAAGTCTTAAGGCATATAAAAAGTCCTTATGAGTTCTGTTTTAGTGCCAACGTAAATCAGTTTAGTGGAGGACAAGCGCCGGTGCCCTTTCTCTCCCTCTCTCTGTGGCAGGTGGCCTGCCAAAACAAATGCCTTGTTCCAGAGCACAAAAGTAGTGTATATGTGAGTGTGTGTCTGTTAGGAAGTCAGGCACTGGAACAAATTGAACCCCCTGTCTTTAAAGCACCTTGCTGGGCTGACTTTCAAGCCATCAGCCCGGCTGGAGTGATAAAACCCGATCTAGACCGTCTAGCGGATACACTTGACGTGAAGGGGTTGAGGAAAAAGCGACGCAGTAGAAACATGGGCCTCAAACATTGTCCTCGGTTCGCTCTACATTCGTTTTTCCCAAGTACATTAGCCAAGAATAAATTCTTTACAGCGCAGGCTTTACAAGCTGTTCAGCTCTGTTCCATAAAATAATGCAATCTGAAGATTGTAAAATGTTTTTTTTTAGAAAGTCACAGTCATAAAACACATAGTAATAAACAATCACTAAAAACATGAAAAAGCGACTTAAAGGCTTTATACTACAGTCATTTTTGTTAGCCTGTTAATCTGTAATAATCTGAGTGATGGCACTTATTTTCTCTGCCCTCCTCTATTTGTTTCCCAGGCTTGAATCAGTGGCCCGCACAAGGACGAGGGCACAGACTGCCAGACAATCCACTCACACATTCAAGGGCTGGAGCTGCAATAAGTGCAAGGACAACTGCTTCTCTGACACCAAGTGTGCTTTATGGATAACAGACATGCGTGTGTGCATGTGTGTGACAGCTGCCACTCTAAGACAGTAGACAGGCTGTGGCCACTACATCACACACATTCCTCCTCTCTTCATTCCCTACAACAATAAACACTCACACACTCTTGTGTTTTCAGAGGTAAATGGGATTATATGCTGACAGACGTTACTTCAGACACACAGTGGTATAAGTATGTGGTAATATATATATATGTGTGTGTGTGTGTGTGTGTGTCCCTGTCCTCTGAGGCTACAGTGCACAGTTGTCCCTCCTCTGCCTGCATTTGTCGAATATGAGACAGGGGTAGTAGCAGGGGGTCACAGGGCTAGTGTGTGTGTTTAAGATGAGTCTGTAATAGCATTAATCACCACACACACACACACACACACACTCATGCACATATCACAGCCTCCAGCTCCTGCAACCTGTCTGAGTGTGACTGCTGGCGATCTCACGCTGCTCCAAACTGGAATGCAAAGGGAATGAGCTGTGGACGAACCTCAGTGTGGAATTTGTCACCTCATCAAACAAACACATACCATGTATATTTGTGTGTGTAAGGTAATCTGTGTGACAGGTGTGTGCGTGCCCTACCTTATCCTTCAAATCTTATCTCACACTGCAAAGCTGGCCTTTTAGCAGTCTGCATTAAGCAAAGAGCGAGCCAGCCTTTGTGTTTTAAATACTTTCTGAGTAGCTCAAGGTGGTTGCATAGTGAACGGCCCCATCTCGGCGCTCTGAACACTTTATGAACATTGTGTCTGATTTGGCTGGTGAACACAGGGCTGAGCGCCCCCAGGGTGTCTCCCAGGCACGCAGCCTCGTCATTCCAATAACACACAAAGAGCAAACAGACTGTATTCGTCTCCATCTTTGTATCTAGCCTAATCTTCTCCATCGTATCCTCTCGTCCTCACGCTACTCCGTTCCCACCGCTCATATCTCTCTCTCTGTATCTCTCTTGTCACATTCTCCACCTTTTATGAGTCATAGCAGTGCAGAAAGCCGAATAATAACCCAATACACAGCGATCACAACAAACTAAACATGAGCACACGTTTTCTCCTCCCCGTTTCTTCTCTCAGGGGTGAAATTCCTGGAAAAACAAAGGGCTTCATTCCAGCTGCGAAGACAGAATGAACCAGCCATCGCACAAAAACCTGCCCACATTTCAAAAAGGGAGCACGCAGACAAACAAACACACTGATGCAGGCACCGTCAGATTAGTGGTTTACTCTTAATCTCTCGACTGTGTTTGTGCGACTGGGTCTTTCTTTCCATGACAAATCCTGTGTCTGTCTGTGCATTTCTGTGTGTGTGTGTGTGAAGGTGGGAGAGGTAGGCAATATGTAGGTCAAGGCCACAACGTGCCTGATACCGGTTACAAAGTAACGCATTAGTCGTGCAGTTAGCTCAACATTTCTCCACAGGCTCACAGAGGCCGTATCTCTCTGAGCCTGAACTATTGTCTGTAGCATGAAGCTAATGCTGTTTCTGTTTGACATGGCTTAAAGAGAACAACAGTGTTGAACGATCGGAGCAGGTGATGACATGCAACAGCAGGTTGTTAACTTGAAGTCATCCTCAACACAGAAGTAGGCCCAGATAATATCTTGCGAAGCCGGATTACATGTTAACACTTAAGAACTTAAAAGATTTTTGCGGGTTTAAGCCCTTTTTACAGGGTTGTGATAAGTTGCTTTCCTCATTTTTTTAATACCGTTTCTGGTTATATTATCTCCAACATCCTACAAGGCGAGGAATTTGTGACCAACAGAAATGCATTTGCTTAGCCTTCTGTTATTGTCTAGCAGTTTATATCGACAAGCCTAAAGAATGCAAATGCAACAGAACCTCTCAGTTCTGGTTTTTCCACAAGAACCTGAATGCATCTACTGCACCAAGTTACTTTTGGATTAATGCTCAGAGGAAACTTTCTGGTTAATGATGACTTTTGTATTTTTACCAGGAAAAGTCTAAAAAGCAGCAGAAATCCTCTAACATCAACTATTTAGGTGCAATCTGCCTGTTTCGGTCGTGTGCACAGTTGTTATATTCCACATTCTGCTGGTCAAGGGACAGTCTGAGCAGATTCAGTGAAACAACAAAGTCATAAAAACAAACTGCACCTGCATAGATATTTTAGGAAGCTACCCTGTGGAGTGCGAATGGTGCCGGGCACTGTTATTGCTAATCACAAACCCAGCATGCACGTACATGCCACCCCATGACTTGAATCAACACTGAGCAATGCCAGTCGCAATGAAGGTCGACCACAACAACCTTGTGGTTTTCCAACAGTCATTCATACCGCCAATCAAGTTGTGGTTTGAGCTTTCTAAGCTGGTTGCACAGGTGTTGATGTCATGAAACCACGAGTGAGGACAGGTTCAGTCAGTGGACTGAGAGGAAATCAGGACCTAAGTGGCGAATATCAACTGGCCAAAATATATTGTTTTTACACAGTATATACAACATACTGTGGCTGGTGACTGACAAGCTGATTGATCAACTGAAACTGTAATATGTTTTACAGTCGTGTATGTTGTACTAAAATGATTAAATATGTATAATGTATGTTCATTAACTTGATCCACCCATGAAGAGACTGTTCTGATCCCTTTCTATTACAACAAAACCGAGCATTCCTCCACAGCTCTGCTTATTTTCTCCCTGCTGAGTTCACTATAATGGAATGCAGCCCGCTCTGTCTATTACCAAACACTGCTGTCCTCAACTGCAACACCCTCCTACTTTCTCTTCCTCACACCCTCTGTTTATGAGCTTGATTGACCCTCGACACCCAGAGTGTGAGGGTGAGCTTGTGTTGCGGCGCTTTTTAAAAACATGCCACAGAGCGTTGATTGTTGTTAAAATAAAAACGAGCACGCCATTATAAATCCTCTCACTAAGGATTTGAGGACAGTGCTGTGGTGGGTGGAAAAGGACTCGCTTCAAGGAGAAAGGTATTAAAAAGAATCACTGTCTCCTTTTGTTTTAATGGCGCTATAAAAGTAGCCTCCCGTTCTTGGACTTCATGTTTCCACAGTAAGCTTACGTGGACCGCCAACATTGTCAGGACTAGATGAATGGTTAGCTCTCTGTGGGATTGGACAAGTATTTGAAACTGATGCATCAGCTATAACCCAGCAGCAAGAGCAGCAGCTAATGAGAAAATATTTCAAACTGCTGATATCAACTCCAAATTGACATTAATCTGAGGCAATAAAACTGAAAGGAAGTCCAAAGTGCAGTCAGCTCTTGGTCTAGTCAGAACTGTGATATCCTTGGTTGGTGCGTTGATGGAAAGAAAACGACGAAACACACGCCTCGAGATAACGACTGAATTCTATTTTTATTTCCTTATGAGATCACATCATCAAGAGACCGATGTGTGACCTTTGCACTGCAAAGACTTGACACACGTCCAAGACTTAATCTAGCTCATACCTCCTCAGCTCTGAGATCTTCTGGTGCCCCATCACACTTGATATGGTCTGCACTTATTACATTTATTGAAACAAACAGAAAAGTGACCATCTGCTCTTCTTTTCCCCCTCAGTCAGAATCATTACATCATCCAGAACAAGTTTACACAGATAAATGTCCTGCTTTGTTGTAATGACAGACAAAAGCACTCAAATACACACTGAAAATCACACAAGTGAGTTGCACACTGTGTGTCTGGGCTGGTTCACTATTGACTCAGACAGCATATTTATCCATCTTTGTCCATTAAGGCCCATACTGTTTCCGGATGTGTGCTGTTGAGGAGTATTAGTAACCATATCATTGGCTATGACCGCATGGCTTTATCCTATGCTCTAAATGCTTTAGGACAGGCGTGTGGCCTGTGTCACATGGTGTTTAGCAGATTTATGTCCACAGATGGGTCACAAGACATCAGGGTTAATGCAGATGTCTCTGCTTAGGGAACGCGGGTTAAAATCTTTAACAGGGAAACCACAGAATACACTGTGATAATCCATGTAAGATATTAAAAGGGCACAGACAGTAGGTCTCCAACATTTAATGCAACTAAATCTCCTAAACGGCAGAATAGAACGGCATAACGGCACATATGAGCATTGGTCAAAAGCGAACACGTCATTATACACGTATGGTTCACAGTTTCAATAAGGCTGCAGTTTGTGTGAATTTAGGCTACAAAGCCACTGACCTAGATTTAGGGCAAAATCTTCCTGGCATTATAAAAGACAGTTTAAAAAGTAAATAATATAATATAATAAGGCGATGTGAGGACAGTCTCAAGCGTAATAATTTGAGTCGCATTTTGCTGCCTGTGCAAAGAACCTATACTGACGTTTTGGAGGGGAGACCAGTCTGCTTAATGCAGCTCATAGTTTTTCTGTAAAAGATTTGGAAATAATTTCCTGCATATTTCAGTCTGAAGAAAAGCGGCATCGTAAGCTTTATTTCTGCATACAAATCAAGAAACAATGGCCCAACAAATGAGCCAATCTGCCACTTAAAAATACATTGACCCATATGGTCAAACTCATCACAATATACAGGAAGATTTACAACAGCATACACACTGAACAAAGATGCTTCCATGTCCAGGAACTCAGTGGGACACGACCATTCATTTTATTCAAATGGCACTGTTATATCTGAGTCATGTGAGGCCAACGCCAATTATCTTCAGTCGCGCCGTTGTGGAGCTGAAACAAAGGAAGCTCGTCTATCCCAACTGTTTTTAGCTCAGGAGATATTCGAGCCAACAGACAGCGTGTGTGTGAATGTGCGTGCACAGCCGCGCACAGTGTTCAGTCACCAGAATGGGGGCTTGTGAGCTCAGACGATTTCCTGTCTTGTCCCAGATCATCAGCACATACTGTATTCCTGGTGAAGCGCGACACACAGCGCTGCATGCATCACTGCTCGACTACAGAGGCGGAGACAGAGACCGGTGTGTAAATGTGGGTATGTGACTAAAACCTTCAGTTAGTAGTCAGTCCTAAATATGGTACGCTGAGTATGACACTTTTGAGGTTCCACTTTCTCCTCTCTTTAACGACTTAAGAGGCTAAATGTTCATTTAATGATATCTACGGACTCAAATCGTCTCAGGAAAGAGGAAAAAAAACCTGAATGAGATGGGAGGCTGGAGAATGAAAAAATATAAGTGAGAGAAGAGGGCGATCGAGTGAGAGAGGGTGTAATAATCAGGCGGGAGATGAGGAGACGAGAGAGAAAATGGTGCAGGTGAAAAGGCGAGGTGATGGAAATGGAGAGAAAACAGGGAGAGATAGAGGGGTGAGATGAGAGGAGTTAACGATACCTTTTCAGATAGCCGGCGAGGCGGAACGAGGAGGAATGGAGAGAGATAAGAGGAGAACAGTCTGTGCATGTTTAGCTAAAAGGGAAACTTTTTTTCTCGGCTAGTGGGCAACTGAGTGCCTGTCACATAACTATACCCAACACCACTCCAACTCAGACGAACTACTTCAAAAACAATACTCTCCATGGTGCCGCACTACAGCTTCCACGAGGATTTCACATTTTTTAGAGTTTTAATCGAGTGCCTCAATAGTTGCACATTTATCACTACGCGGACTAAAATAAGAGAAGCTGGGGATCACTTTGTAATAGAGGAAACCTGTTTCTGTACTCTCTATTGAGACAGTGAAAAAGGAAGCTGAGTTTGGCTGCTTTGAATTCATATTTCTTACTATTATTTCCATATATAGAGAAATTCAGGTCACCCAGTCAGGCTTCAGAGACTTTATTTCTCTATACTGCAACGAACATCACAGCCTGCAGCACTTGAGGTTTTTTTTTATTTTTTTCAAACCTGTGAGCAGCATCTCTTTTTAAGTGTTTCTTACCTTTACTGTAACTCTTAGATGTGGAATTTCTCCCACTGTCTATCTTGTCTTGCTAATCACTATAAACAGAAATCTGCATAAATATAGAATCTGTAGACAACAGGACGAGATTTTGGCATTGAAGCGGTTCTGGTTTCCTTATGTAGTGCGAGTAATATTGACCGATCACGTTAAAGCAGCCTTTGGCTGACTGTAGTTTAACAGTAAATAGGGTGTATACAGCGGGTTTCATCACGATACGATATTGGGTCAATTTATTGGACAACTATATGGACTATAAGGGTTAGTTTAAGAACATGTGAATATTTTTCAATTATGAACACAGAGTATCCCCAAGATCTATCTGTGTGCTCTGCTTACTTCTCAAAACAAAACAGGGAGATTGTCTAGATAAAAGCGGATATTAAAGGCGGCAGTATGCGTCGATGTTTGGGCGTTGCATCGATGCAGTTGGATCGCTCATCGATTAACTGATATAACGATCGTTACACCTCCAGTAAACAGTTCCCAGAAGGGAAAAGGAGTTCTGAGATTGGCTCACATCAAATCGAAAAATAAATTCTCTTTGTTTAGTAACAATAATCAAAACATTTGTTAAAACAGTATAGAGGGCTGACAGCTGCTCTTTTACAAAGTACATACAGCTGCATAGCTACATATTGAGGTTTTATCTAACAGCACAAAAATCTACCCACATCTCTAGCAACAAGTAAAACTTTTGTTCTAAGCAAATATAATCATTCATTGTATCAAAAAAGCATTTTGTTACATGAGATTGTGGGAAGAAGTTTAAGATTTATTCAGTTACTGATGATGAACCAACTGGCAGCCGCAGTCTACTAACTTTTCTACTAAAATGTTCCACCCCAGGCCAAAAAGTCCAAGCAGAATTCCTGTCTCCAGTCCAACACGTCCATTTCATGATCAGAGCCTTTTCAGAGGTGGTTATGCTGTTCTTGGAGCCCACCCAATAGGAAGGGCCGGGCCTACCGGTTCACCCAGAAGGACGAGTAACATCAGCCATTGTGAGTCAGTCACAGGGCAGACAAGGGGAGGGAGCAGCAAACTCAACACAAGACAAAACACACAGCAACCTCCAGCACACGTTCATTAGGTCAAATTACAGAGACTGTCTCTCAACTTGGCAGACAGCACAATTAATAAAGCTGCTGCGAGTGTAAACAGGGCGTGTGTGTGTGTTCTGCGGGTGTCCGTCGGCCTTTGTGTCCCTCTAAGTTTACATTAGCCGTGTCTCAATGTAGCCAGTGACAGAGGGAGGGAAAGAGCTGTGAATGAAAGAAAAAGGAGTACAGGCGGATGAGAGACAAAGCCAAAACTGTGTCCAAAGAGCTTGTCAGTGTCGTTGCAGCAACAGGGCCCGAGACGAGGTAGAGCTTCAGAGGGGAGGAGGAGGAGAGCGTGGGGGAGGATAAGAACAGACATGGAGAGAAAGAAAAACACAGAGGGAGACGTGTTGGAGAGACAGAAATGTGAGCACAGAGGAAGAGAGATAAGGAGAGACTGGTGGGAGCGGGGGAAGATGAGAGGAAGAGTGGTGAGTGAGAGGAATGCCGGAGACAAAGAAGGGAGGAGAGGAGAGAAGAGGGACTAAATATATCAGCGTCTTGTTCAACATAACACTGAGCTGGATATGAAAAGTCTTCGGCGTAGCTGTGGCTTATAGGACAACTGCTGCACTGGATGCTACAGGCCTGAAGCTGCACACGAGCCCTCCTTGTGGTGCGCTTGCCAAGTCTTTGACAGGAGAATTGAGAAGGAAGACAAACTTCTCCGTGCAAAGCCCCACGCAGAGTGTGCCCTACTGAGGAGATGAATAAAACCGGTAATTTTAGTCTCAGGTTTGAATATTGCTGTGCATGGCAGACACAGGCTCACTGGGGCTCACAATCATCGCAAGATAAGAAACACTCTGCTCCCTGTGGTTCTAAATGTGTTTAAATGTTATTTGCCCCAGTCTGATTAAGTCTCCCCTCCGCTTCTATTGCATTCCAGCTCGCTGAATAAGAGCCTCGCGCTCCCTCCGCCTCTGCATTCTCAGCCGTCCACCATCGCTGTATAGTGTACAAATATATCACGCCAATACCGGCCAGGCAAATGACCTGCCATGTTCCATGGTCCCCCGGGGACCTACTGCCACTCATAACTCCCCAATCCCTCGCTTATTTCAGCCACTCAGCACCACTTTCCAAGCAGATTGAAAATATGGCCGAGGCGTTATTTGAGAGCCATTATCGCACATTGTTTGGGTATTTATGCACGCTAGGTCTCTCGGCTTCAAAGTGAAGTAGATGGCGTCTGTAATGATGCAAGAAATGTTGGGATATATGCCAGGCAGGGAAGTGTAGGTGCAAAACTGGATAGAGAACAGACATGGGGGCTTTTAGTTTCGGCAATTTATTGTTGAATAGGACGGGAAGCAGTAGCTGTACTGAAATGTTTGATTTGATTAAGTGCCAGGCCAGCCATGGATGAAAACAAAGCCAGCATGTTAATGTCACAACAAGAAAAATAATCAATATCAATAATAACAAGTGCAGTCCCAATATACAGCAGAGTTACAGCAATCATCGAGCGGCCCTTCTAGACATTGCCAGCCTTGTTATCAATGCATTCTCTTCAGCACCGCAACTGAGATCAAGCTTTGCCCTCAGTCCAGTGTCTGAACTGACTTAATACAAGCAACCTTTTGTTCTCTGCCAAATCACTTTGCACAGAACAAAATCAGTTCTACAAAGCTCTGGAATTAAACCACAACCTAATATGTCTTTGGTACAAGTGGGCCTTGACCTATTATTTGACAAACGCTGTTTGATAATGGGATTCAGCACTAAGCCGGTCTCCATCGCCGCACTGCAATCCACTTTCCTCTGCAGGTCGGCTGACCCTTCCCTTGGTGTGCTGAAGGATGGCTTGTATGATCTGTTCTGGCTTGTTAAAACTCGTGATTTCACAAGGGGGAAAGGTTAAGGCTCGCACAACGACAGGAACCTGTCACCAGAGTCGTGCTCGTGACCTCCCCCCACAATGAGAGACGTCCTCAGAAGATCCGTGCTCCTCTCTCTTTCCTCTCCTCCCACTCTCTCTCGAGGAACACTCAAGTCTTGACCTGCACGCCTCATTTGAATTTCAACGGCTGCCTTAAACTCAGGAGCAACTCACACACACACATCCATGCATACAAACAGCAGGTTTTCAGTTCAATCGTGCAAGAGAAAGCACATTTTCCAAAGAAGTGACTGATGAATCGTGAATGTGCGTGTCGGGGAAGGTGTCTCGCTATACGCCCTGACCTTTCCAAGGAGAGAAAGAAGTGAATCTATTTCTCCTGGCGTTGTTTGTATGAAACGCGAGGCGGCAATTATTAAAGCCTAATGAATAACTGGGACAAAACAAAGCGCCGACACACTCTAGCCATTTCTACTCCCCCCAAAAGGCTACATTAGCATCTTAAATGCAAATGAAACTCTTACTAGAAATGCAGACAAGTCGCTCTTGGGGGAAGAAAAAAAAGAAAATGCATTATTCTTTCTACCTTACCTGTAGACTCATACAGTATGCAGTGCAAACACAAGCCAAATTTAACTACCTTCATGGAGCTGGCCTTTAATTCATATAAAGCTGGTAAAAATGTAGGAAAAATTGTGTTTGTAAGGCAGAGGCAGGCGGTCCGAGTTCAGTTCAGTTCAGCAGTCTTTATTTTGATCCCTTTTTTGGGTAGTCACATGCGTCAGTCTGTCTCTAAAGAAGGGATATTGTGCAGTACATATGGGGCTTAACAGGCGCACTAGAACATGAAGCTTCTTTGTAAGCTGATTCACCAGGAAAGGATGCGGAGGGGAGAAAATAAGAGACCCAGAGTAAAAGAGATCGAACAGATTATGTAGGGTGACCACAGCCGCTTTGACCACCACCAAAAACCTCTTAAAGCTGTTATCATGTCAAATAAGAGAAACCCTGGAAAGCCTCAACTGCAGCGCGGCGCTCTGAACAGTTATTTTACAAGCTCCCGGCTGAGCACACAACCAAATCTCTCGCTTCGCAATGGATTTCTGAGTCATCCATCAATGTATGGACCGCTGTGGTTGTGTGTGAATGGATGCCGATGGGCGACGCTTGAGGTGCTTCGTCCAGCGAGCATGACTCCACGCGGCCTAGATCTGGCCTCGGAGTGAAAACGCAGCTAATTTGGGTCAGTGTGTTGCTGGGTTGCGGCCTGTGTTCCTCTAGGAGCAGATATGAATGTGTGCGCATGGAAAGTGTGCATGTGGGGCTGGTTAAACTCTATCCACTGTCTGTTTTCCAGCTGTATGCCTTTCCTGTGCTAAGCTAAACTTGTCTTCTCTCTCTCTCACTCTGTCTCGTTGTAATATGGTCTTGATTAGCAGGTCAGCGGCTGTCGAAGCCGGCTGGCAGACTTATTCCTGCTATGTGTTTGCACTGGGGGTCCTCGGGGAGAAATATGTCAGCCTGATCCACGGCTTGGACGAGACCCTCACCACCGCCTCATACTATGAACATGACAGGACGCGATGAGAAGCAGGGAGGGGAAAGATGTATGGAGCTTGAACACAGACAGGGAGCTAGAAAGAGTACAGTGTGCAGGACTTTCTCTGTCTCCTGCGGTCCTGAAGTATGGCCAAGTATTTAAGCAGTTAATACACACATTTGTGCACACAAACATACACACACTTGGCTCTCTTGACAGGCATAAACCTCAACAAGAACAACAGTGAAACAGGATCCTGAAACCATCTCCTGAAACTGTGAAGTCAACAGTCTGTTACTAAAGCGCTCCCAGAACATGGGAAAAAATAGGGGAAATATAGATTTCCCTGACAGTTGTGTCTCCTTAGCTTCTCCGAGCATGTCTGCTCTTGTGCACTAACTTGATGTGATCTTGGAGAAGTGGCGCTTAGAAGGCGTTTTTAGTTTCCCTCTGTGATAAAAGCAGCAGCTCTCTTGAGCTGCAACAGGAGAAAGATGGAGTTTAAAAAGAGTCTTGAGGGACAAAGCATGTGGTGCAACAACATGATGCAGAAACCACAGCGGCTGCAGAGCGAGCAGCTATACCAAGCCTCTACTTTAGTTTTTCCTGTTCCACCTGTAACGCCTGCACACTATCACAGAAAGAAGGCATGCACACTGCAAAAGGGACTCAGAGGAACCATTGCAGCTGATGCACAGAGTAAACACAAACTGAAACCCACTGCGCACACAGAGACGTGGGGCTGGGGCTTTACCACAGTGGCGCCGGGGCAGGGCAGGCGGCAGCAGCAGCTACTAATTAAGAGTGGTTGGCTGAACAGCTATAGTTAGGGCTGGAGCTGGAGGGCTGAGGAGAATGGGGCGACAGGTCTGACACCGTGTCTGTGTGAGTCTGTGTGTGTTACTAGCAGCCCAGGGGCTATAGGCTAGGGCCCCCGTTCAAGTCTTGCTGACTCAGATTCAACACTGCATGTCTGGCAGCAATACTGCTGGTACAGCTAGCAGGGGGGGAAGAGCAATTTGCTCTTTTTCTCTGTCTCTGTTTCTTTCCCCCTTTTCTCTTCCCCTTTACTTCATGTTTTACTCCATTTTTCTGTGTCTTTCACTTTCACTTCCTCTTTCCTGCTTTCATTCCCACACTCCACTTTCCAACCACCCTATCATTTTCTGTCTCTCCCTCTTTCCTCTCCGCTTCCGCATGCAGTCAATATGATTCAATAAGCTTTATTGGCAGTGGATGCGCTTGTGGAGCAGAGGTGGGGATTACAGTGGGATCAAAACAGGAAATACATTTGCTTTTAATGGTGAGCGATGGATAAACACTTCCTCGACAGTGATACTTCAAATGAACCGTTTCCTGTCTCTCTTTCCAGACAACTCTGTTTTCGTTCCCACTTGTGGATACTGGATGTTCCTGTTCTCCTGCTGCAACTGGAGTGAACCAAACTTGTTGGGCAGCTTTGGGAATTAACCGCTCGGCTGGTTCAGTGCATCATTTGTGTCAACACAATGCAAAAGATGACAGTTATGAGATAAGAAATATCCTCACTGCCACTGTTGCAGCAGCTTTTTTAAACGTATAGCTTGGAATAAGTGTGTTTGCCAAGAAATGGTTAATCATTTCTCTAAAGGAATATACATATATATTTACTGTTTCCAAAAAGCTGTTACTGTGCACTTTTAAGGCAATTTGCTGTATTAAAATAGCTGGTGACCATATTAACATACATTAAAAGGGGCCTTGTGACAGTATAAGAGGCTTGGCCTAGGCCTTAGTTATTTAGCGTGCCAGCTAATCCTATTGTTGTTGTCTCTGGAGCATAAGTGGCGAGCTTGATGTTAAATCCTTGCTTTTGTCTCTTTGTGTCTCATTTGCTGCCATCGAACGCCTAAAATAACGGTCCTTCACATTTAAGTGTGGACCTGTTTTGAAAGTCAAGTGCCATTCTCATGTATACCATGAATAAATGCTGAAGGGAACAATGTGAATATCACATCAAACAAGCCGAACATGACAGAGCATTGGACTGTGGCTACCTATTGACGGACTCAGTGCCAATCCGCTGCATTCTCAGCATATCTGAACCGCCAAGAATGGAAAAGTGACACAGTTGACATTTGGACGCTTCAAACTGTGGGAAGGTTAATGGTATGAAATCGGCACGTTGCCATTGTTATGCACCAGGTCCTACGCCGACTTTCTTTCTCAGGGCTGCAGATACGTACACACAAACACAAACACACACTTGCTCCTTTGTGTTTGCAGTCTAAACAGAGTGTTACAGGAGAGTGTGTCAATGTATTGTTTGTATGTTCCTCTCTCTGTGCTCCCTGATGTTTACCTCTGCAGAACAATAGGCTGGCCTGGGAAAACTTGAGCACAGGAGGTCTGATCCTGTGTGTGTGCGTGCGTGCGTTTTCCGTAAGTATTGTTATTCTGATTTCCTTTCTGTGATTTCTTCATAACAGTCTCCATGATACGCAGAACACAATTTGCTTTGCTCTCTTTAACTACCACTGTGCCGTCTCTGAGCCATGTGAACAGTTTTGATTTTATGTCAACATTTCACTGCAGTTTTTTTGTCTGGCTGGTTGTGAATACAGTATTATATCTCCTCTGTTAAATCATGTTTGTAATGTTCAGCATGTCAGCAACAAGTTTTAAAATTCATCATTTAGACTGTGCCTGTGTGTGAAAACAGAGCGCTTTTTCTGTGTTCTCTTGTTTCCTATTTGCCATAATTTTCCAGCAGCACTGCCATCCAAAGAGAAAGTGCACACACAGTCTTTTCATGAGGGAAGAGTCACTACACAAGCCAAGATATCATCTCTGCTGTACCTTCTTGGATAATACTGCCTTTAGTAACAATAATTCCTCCACATTTTCTGAGGCGCACATTAGGGCTGGGCAACTGGGTGAATATACAGGCTGTCAGTGATCGGCTGAGTACATCCCTGGTTGTTTTCTTTTAGCCAATTCTGCTCATTTAATTTTGTGAATTTAAAGGACTGCCTCAGAAGAATTAGTGAGAGACAGTGGGGATAAACAATGCGTAAAGCCAGCATATTTCCATGTCTGACTCTGTGCATAAGGGTTTATTTTCACCAAGTTAGAGCTTGGAACAGTGGGAAGACTATGCAAGGTAGTTTTGGTAAGTTTTATTTGTTGCTGTCAAGTTTTAATAAAGTATGCTTTCAATGAGTTAACAAGGCAAACAAGTTAGTCTTAGTTTGGTAAAAAGGGAAAAAAAACTTGACTTCAAAAGGTGTGCAGTTGTATTTTTTGGCTGATAAAGGAAAAAAGTTGAATACATAGTTTCTTTCTTGGCATCTTTTGAGTTTTTTATGTTATTTATTAAACTAAAAAGGCTCAGAGCTTGTGGGAACATTGCAAAATCTACTTGAAATCAGCTGAAACTACAAGAGGGGGCAGCTGTTGTTGCAAACTTTTAACATATCGCCCAACCCAAGTTAGATGAAAGCACCAATAGTCATAGCATATAGCATAGTATTCCATATTACAAATTTGTTTTTATAGAATACCAACATGTTAATCACTGAAACACCAGCTTCACTACAGCGGAATCAAAGCATTTGCATGTGAAAGTAGAGTGAGACACTCAGACAGGTCAAAGGGCATCATGTGCAGCAACGGGCTGTTAATTCAGCGAGTCGGACATAAAAAAACTACTCTGCATGTGCGTGTGTGAGATCTGGGCCTCTAGCCAGGCAACAGTTGGGCTAACGTCTCATGTGGGCTAACCGCTAAAACTGATACGGACACTGTAGCTTACCAATGGCTTTAATCTAGGAGTTAGTACAGTGAGGGGCATTATCAGGTATTCATAAAGATTTCCCATGGTCTATTTGTTTAGGAACATCATCAAATGTATGCAACAATTGTGAAATTAGTACAAAAAGAGAGAAGTCATTGTGTTCTATGAGATGAGAAGTTATATCAAAAGAGTGTCAAAAAGCACAGCATGTGGTCTTGAGTAAATGCCGTGTAACTTTTCATTACGAGAGCTCGACAGAGACAGACAGACAGAGAGAGAACAGAGAGGCCTGCGCTGTGCCCATCCTCACTCTGGCCCCGTGCCAGGCCTGCTCCGACGGAGGAAGAGAAAGAAAAGGGAGGGTGTTGCGAGCGTGTGTGGATGTGTGTGTGAGGGGGCAACCATTCCCCTGGCAGGATCCCCGGGACCCGGCGGAGGGCAGGGTTCAGCCGGTGAAGGAGAGGCTGCGTGCCCGGCAGTCAATTAGCGGCTCGCATTTACACAACAAATGGAGCTCCCACGGCTTCTCCAGCGCTCACACGCGCGCACACATGAGTGTATCCACTCAGCGCTCATCAGCACACGCCGACGCAAGGTCAGAGAGATGGGGAGGGAGGAAGAGAAAGAGAGAGTGAGAGAGAGAGAGCAAGAGGCCAGCTATCTGCTGGAGTGGTACTCTACAAACACTAACTCATCGGCTGTATCAGAATCACAAGCAGAGCCACGGTGAGCACAAAGTAACAAAATCTCTGCTGCTGAACACCGCCGCTGTGAAACAGACTGAGGTACTTGTTCTCATAGAATTTTGCCCGGTAGATTCAACAGAAGAGATCAGATCTGGACTGGACAGGGTGTTAAAGACAAAACAAGTTATTTGAAGATGTGAAATGGGAAATTGTTACTTTTTTCACTATTATTTGACATTTTATACCCTGGAAACTTAAGTGGCCCTGTAGTAAAGCGGAATATTCTTAGGTTTCTCCTCCACCAATCTGAACAGCTTTTCCAAATATAATACAAGTGAAGAATAAAAGCAAAAAAGAAACACTCATATTAATATTTTCCACTGATCCAAAGCTTAACATTAGCTCCCTCTGTTAACCTTGATCAATAAAGTCTTTATCCTCCATGCAACAAGTGTAAATGCAATGATTTGTGGCACTTTAGTTCTAGTTTGGTGCTTTGCAGCATCACATGTAAACCACCTCAGCTGGAAGAGCCAGCAGCACGCATTAGGGCATACCAAATGAATCCAAAACAAAAATTTAGTTAGTGGGTTGTTAATTTAACTGAGCTAGCAGTAGCCAAATATTATCTGTGTATGATTACCCACAGTGCAGCTGATGTGAGGCCACTGACCGGCAAACCAATACTCAGTTTGGTGGGGTGAGAGAAGTAGAGAAATAAAGGAAGAAGAGGAGACAGCCAGGCAGAAAATTCAGGGAGGGAGTGACGGACGTCCCTTTCAGACATTTAGCTTCACCCACAAACCTTGTGGAAATCTGCCATGTCAGGGTGACGTGTGAACAGGAGCTAAAGTCAATACTGTTGACTCAATAAAGTTGATCAGGCAATACCCTTGTCAGGGCCTGGTGAAATTCCCTTCAATCTCTCTTTGCAAAGCTAGAGTGAAGAAAAAAAACAACATTTCCAGGCCAGGCGAGCAAACAGCTCCATTACGCTTCTATGTAGAATTAACAAACCGATAACAAGAGACTCAGGGGTGAGAAACTACCACGACATGTATGAGTGCATTACACACAGACATTTTACAGAAAGATCAGCTAGCACTGCCACTGCAATATTATAAGTCCCATGAGTAAAATAGGACTAAGAGGGGGTCTCAGACAAAATGATGGGGAGACAGGGAGAACACGTAACAGCTCTGCAATAACCTAAAACATGTCATGAGCTGTGTTCAGAGTCACATATTTTCATTATGCATTTAAATATGCAAACTGTATGGAAAAAATCTTTAAAACTTGCTCGACTAGGCAAAAATGTGTTTACACTTTCTTATCGACATACTCTTAAAATATTAGCCCATGTCATTTTTTTATGTTCACAAAAAACAAATACTGAATATATGATAATTAGCGACTTGTTTTTGTTTCCAAGTAGCAACCTCTACCTGTTGGCCTCTTGTTTCCTGGCAGATTGTAGCCATGTGTTGCCAATAGGGTCAATTTCTGAGAAAAATACATTGAAGCCTAGTTTATTACCTCCAAGCCAGATGATTGAAACAGGCCTAACAATGGGTTTCTTTTTTCAAAATTTAAAAAAGTTCATTATTGAATGAAAAGATGTTGCCTGTGTGAAAGGGTCAATGTGGGTTATCAGCTCTGGACTTCTGACCCTGCTCTTAACTGGGGCTTAGTGAAGGTCCAGAAAATAGTTGACTTTAGTTATAAAGGGTTAATCAAGGTTACCACAGGGAGTGTATGATTACTTCAGTGAACTTAATCATTTCTACAACTTTAATTTGGTAGATATTGGCACCAGCTTCCTACCTCTTGGCCGTAAGTGCCACTCTTCTTTATAACTCTATCCACTTCATGACTCCTGTTGCATTAACTTCTCATAAGGTCTGCAGCCTGCCTCATTGGTTCCAGGGAAAAAACACACTTGTAACCACTTGAATGACATGGAAACATGATAATCCTGTTAAGCCCACAGAATTATACAGGCTCTTGTAAAGTTCTGCTTCAGGAGTCCTGTGTTTGAATGTTCAACAGAGGATCGAGAGGTCTTGTGTGAACGACAACAACAAGGTATTTTACCTACATGTTTGATATAAATGGCTGAACACAGGTCGACCCTGTATACAGTATCTATATCCTAAATTGGATACTGGGTGCCAGGAGACAAAGAGACAATCACTGTCTCTGTCTGTCTCTACTTCCCCTGCTCCTCCCAACCATCTGTCATCCTCTCCCATTGACATTCAGGTGAGAACTGCCTTGTCTGCAGACGACACATCCGTGTGTGTGTGTGTTTATGTGGAGTACGGAGCTCGGCAGTTACAGTGGAAGCGGCCTGCCAAAGTTAATGGGAGGAAGACGTGGGTCTATACTGCTGTTGATGAGGTCGTGTGAGTTTGGAGTGTGTGTACGTATCTCATCACCGGCGGGTCGGCTCACTAATGCGCACGTCTCTCTGCCTATCCGCCCTCTACCCACTCTATCCATTCATCTGCCTGCCTATACATCAATCTATCAGGGACAATTATTGGTGAAACGAGACCAGTGGTAAGTGGATGAGAGGTGACCTGCGCCATACAGCAATCAAACCCAAACCCGTCTCTCTCTCTCCCTCTCTCTCTCTCCCTCTCCCTCTCCCTGTCGCCCTCCCTTTCTCTCTCCCTCCAGCTGTGCTCTGAATAGGCCCTTAAATCACTCGGCCCGGGCCCTTTGATTGGTTGACCTCTCTGCATGATTAAACAGCCATTTTCATCACGTCCTCCATAGGAGAGTGACAGAATGAGAAAGAGGGAGAGAGGGGGGGAAGACAGACACACTGATAAAGGGGGTGAGCGAGCGCAACCAAATGGGATTTCTCCATGTTGATGATGACAGACATTTGGATTAGAGTCTGAGGCTCCACTGAGGGCAAGCTGGGGCGAATATCACCTGAAAAAGTACAACACACACTGCGAGCGCCAAAGGACATGGTTGGCATGCCACCACGCTGACCACGAAGGACAGAAAAAACGTTATGATAACCTCATTATATGTCCTTTTGGCTAACTTCTGGTGTTTGCACTTGAAAATTAAGAGTTTGACTTGATTGACTTCCGTGCTACGCGGCGGGATGATTTGTTGGTCAAACGTCTGGTTAGGCATCTGGTTGTGATAACCATTCTCAGTTTAATTACACAA
Source organism: Serranus cabrilla (assembly GCA_903364295.1). Lineage (NCBI taxonomy): Eukaryota > Metazoa > Chordata > Actinopteri > Perciformes > Serranidae > Serranus > Serranus cabrilla. The sequence goes on along the minus strand of CAFUXE010000600.1, from coordinate 748,449 downwards.
GAATCAGTTAATTTATAATTAATTCGCAATTACAGTAAATCTTCGCGGGCAAGACATCCATACTGGTGGAAATTCGATAAATATGGTTTATAGTCAAGCCCCTATGAAAAGCAGCATTATTTAGAGCACAGTTTAATATTTAGAGACAGCGTTACTGTCTGGAGCAGCTTGCAGTTAGTGAGCTGTTAGCATAAGGCC
>CAFUXE010000600.1:687648-748136 GCA_903364295.1 Serranus cabrilla | reverse complement strand
ACGCCTCTGAGGTGACCCCATCACACTGTAATGTGAAATCACAGGGTCACAATCATCATTGCTGTGAGCAGCAGACCGTAACGCTAATTCCCTGAAATCACCCATCTAAAGAGTGGGAGAGTTTAATTTCCTCCTCTTCCCCGAAACCAAACTTCTCGTCCGATAAAATCGCCGCCCCCTCGTAACATCTGCTTGGCTTCCAACTAAAAAAGCCGTAAAGCCGGTGTGGCAGGGTGGCACAAGCAACAGCAGCTGTTCCAACGCTGCGTTCAGTCCTTAATTAAAGTTTGACTCAGCTTCTCTGAGTTTTTGTCATCCTTCTTCTCCCCACACTCTCTCTTTTTCTCCGCCCTGCCTCGCACACAAGAGCTTCTCTCCACAACATTATTTATTATTCTTTGGTGCGAGCTGCCTTGTTGCTGTTCTGAGTTAGCTGGTGCTGCCAAGTTCCCTCCCTTCACTCCTCTGTTGTCTTCTTCTTTTCCCTCAGCCGTTTCTGGCCGAGGTGCAGGCTCTGGCATCATTTTGTTCAGATTTCTCCTATCCCGCCCTTTCACAAATCTAAACGCTCAAGGCTTTTATGTTGATGCAGCTACAAGCAGTCTGGGAGACGGGCTACTTTTGAAAATGTGTCTGTGCTGTGGCCAAGTTTGACTGCAGCACTGATTGCCGAGGGCAGGATGAGGTGTGCCTCTTGAATGAGCTAAAAACAGCTTGTGCCGTGTTTTAAGAACAGCGCATGTGGCCACGGCTCTGAAATGTGTCTTATTTAGTAGTTTGGGAGGGAAAAAAAGTCAGATAAGGCCAGTTTTGAAGCATGTTACAGCTTGATGATGTCTTCCCTTGACAAATGTAACCTTTCCTGCCCCGTTTGTCTGTTCTAAAATTAATCACTAGTTTAAAGCCATTGTTTTCAAGCTACACAACATTCAGTGCTGCCTCAAGAGTCACTTGGACAAATACTATCTGTCATGTGTCAGAGGGCAGGCGGAGAGAGTCTGCTGGTGCACCAGGGGCCATGTCACGCTGTTCTCAAGAGCCAAATGAGGTCACACTCAGAAACAACGGAGAGCCGAGCCGATCAACCAGAACCGCCGCATTCCTCTACATGCAATGGGAACCAAGGAAATCATGGATCTCGGTGAGTCTGAGGTGGGAGGACGGCCCCGAGAGAAAGACTTGGAGAGAAAGGAAGCAACTCCTCCCAGCTGCCACGCATCAGCACATCACACCAGTCACAAGTTACACACCCCATTGCATTTGGAATGCGGTGGCCCGACAAGAGCTGAATGGTATTGCTGACGCATTCCTTCGTCGCTGGCTGCTTCGTCACACGCTCTGCAGTCGCACCGGAAAAACTACCAGCTGAGAGAACAGCCATGCTGAGGGAAAATTAAAATAACAGTCAGAAACAACACTTCTTCACTACCCTACCACTCCTCACGTGGGAGTTGGCATGCCGCTGAACTATGTGACAGCTCCTGGTAGGGAGAGAGGAGGCCGGGGTCAGAGGTCACCAAGCACAACTGGAGCCATCATGGGACAGCAATGTGTAGCTCGCACCCACACACCCACCTAAACGCCCTTCCCCCAAGATGCAGTAGCAGCTCAAAGGTTCACCCCAGGCTGGGCAAAAAGCAACACGAGGGCGCTGGCAATAAAACCTCCATGGCCTCATTCCACCTTTAAAGTAGGGATCAGTCTAACCTTTGGCCTCCCCACAGCCCACCCCACCCCTGCTCTCCTCCTCCTGCTCTTCTTCTATTCCTGGTTACAATCAACACCCCACCCCCTTACCGGCGGTCCGCCATTGTCTGGCCTGAAGTACTTATTCCCAGAGTGCCCCCAGCTCTGCTTGCCTCTCCTCCACAGGGGGCTGAGGAGGGGGAGACAACTTAAAAGCACCCCCGGGATGTCGTTGCAGCACGGCGGTAACCCAGGTCTGCTAAAAGAATTAGGCTGAGCAGCCACCAATGTTCTACACAACATGCCGTCGAGTGGTTTTCTCCTTAACAAGCTATGTAAGGGAGGAAAAGGGAGGGAAGCGGGTTTTATGGTCCAGCAGCACATGTTTCCACTGAGGGAGTAGAGGAAAAACAACCGGTTTTTCAGGAGCATCCTAAAACTTTTGTCTAAAGTTCTCTGAAGTTTCTCCAAGCTGTTCAACAATGCCTACCTGTATGTTGGAGGCTGAGAGGGATGCAAAAGTTATGCAAAAGTAAACCTTATTTGAGGCCATTTTGCATTGAGATGCCTATGAAACATCAGTGTTATCATGATCCTTCTAATGCCACCAACCTTTGGAAAGTATTTGCATTGATTTGCAAGAGGTGGGGGTAGAATTACCGGGTAACTGTAGCGCCTGTGAGCAGAGAAAAGTCCCTTGTACATGTGTCTATAGTCGACATGCTATGCAGTGGCACAATGCCAACACACAATGGAGGCCAGGCTCGGCGGGCTACTCATCACTTCTCCCTCTTTAACCCTTTGAGAGGAGCACAAAAGAGGGAGCTGACAAAAGAGGCAGGAGAAAGAAAAGGAGGTAGTAGAGGGAGGAGGTGTAGGATATTCTATGCTGCTTCAGCACCGTTTTAAGGGGAAGTTCAGGCTGCATTTGTAATTTGACAACTTGAATTTGGCTCCAGCATGGGCCAATGGATGCCAGGAATCCAAACAATTTCACCGGGAAGGACATAGCACTGTGATTAAGGCTGCCGAGTACGTACGCTGTTCCTACGACGAAGTCTAACGGGCTTGCAGTATTATTTATGTTCCAGTTTTCTTCAAAACAAAATTTCTGTGGTTACAGCGTCTGTGACTGTTGTTAACAGCAATCATTTGTAATCTGGGATACAGTTTCAAATAAACTACTAATGCTGCTTTCAGTCGGAGCTTAGAAAAGTTTTCAGTTGGCCCTGAAACTTGACAGGTCCCACTTGGCACCGCTGCAGAAAAGTGGCGACTGAGAGTTAAACGTGGGGAGGTGAGAGGCTGGGAAGTGCTCCAAAGTGATTTAGAGCTAAAGCTACTCAAAATCTACCCTTCTTCTTGCAGCTGAAGTGGGATCGCATAGTGGATTTAAGAAGGCTAACTACCCATTCTGTTGCGCAAAAAAACGGAGAAAAAATGCCTTTATTGACTGGTTTTCTGTGAAGTGTCTGCCTACATAAGACCTCTCCAAACACACACACACACACACACAAGCACACACCAAACTAGCCAGAAGCACCAGCCCACGTCTAAAGAGTGCCAGGCACTCAGGGGAAAAAATGAGTGATAAACAAAATGAATAAATGAGCACTTATCTCCATCTGGTAAACACACATGCAGGTGCTGACATCAGAGTGTGTGGTTTATGAGGCATGGAGCGTGTGTGAGTGTGCACACACACAAACACAAGCCAACGAAGGGAGAGAAGAAGGAGAGTGATCCTGCATGTGTCCAACACGCACTTTCTCAGTGCCCACCACAGCCTCAGGGGCGACAGCAGCATACTGCTGACCTCTCTGAAATAAGTCGCCCTTCCTTCCGCTAACATGGGGGATGTTACTGGCTGGTCCGCAGCACAGCCGCGGTAAAGGGGCCAGACAGGCGGCTAGCTGATTTATAGGCTAGCCCACAGCCATGCTTTCCCTGGGCAAGTGGCTCTCTTCAAAGGCCCGCCTTCTATTAGTCTTATTTACAGGGCTGGGGAAAACAGACCGCCTGAATTATTTAAGATTCCCCTTGGTAAACACAACAGAAACCAGGAGGGTGTGTGTGTACAAGAAGGGAGGGCAAAGGATGGGAGACAGGAATAAAGAAGTGGGAGCTGCAGAGACTGAGAAGGGGGAAAAAAGAAGCGAGCAATTATGAGTTGCTGCACCATTAACATTAATCACAACAATAAATGGCTATGTGCCTGTGTAAACTCTTCCCTGTTTCATCTCCTCCACAGTGGAGAGTGTTACCTTACATTAAACACGAGGAGTCGCCATGCTCACACACGCACAAACACGTTCAGATAGCATCCTGTATACCATCACCCTGTATAGTGTGCACACTGATGCACTGCCTATCTCAATGCAAATGCATGCACAGGCACACACACACACACACCCACAGTGTGCTGCCTCCTCTCTCACACAGTGGTTCTCATTAACAAGCCAAACATGCCTGAAGAGGCAGACAGACTCTAGTGAGCACGGTAAACAACCAGTAGGCTCCCTCATCTAAACTGAGACTATCTCAGCATCAGCAACACACACTTTCTGCCGATGATACTGACAGGCTGGGCCGGATGCAATATACTCAAAGATCTGCTTTTTTCCCTCACTGAACCAGTGAAATCTGGTGTTCTTTGCTCAAGGGGAACTCAGGAAGGCAAACACTGGGTATGAGTGATGGCCGGGACAACATCCCAGCATTTTAGGTGCTGCCGTATTCTGACATAACACACAATAAAACTGGTTTGTGACACCTTATTATGTACATCAACACTTAACTATAAACACACTCCATAAACATACTGTGAAGTGTATTTATTGATTGTTAATATTTTGTTTATCAGGAACAAAATACTAGAGCCGACCAATATGGGATTTTTGAAGTTGATACCAAGTTTGGAGGGGAAAGATTCACATTTTACTGATATTGTGGCAAATATAGTATACTTTTAGACGGCTGTATTTTCCCTATATTGACTGGCAGAGAAGCTGGGGGTGGGGGTTCACCAGTAGATATGATCGATCCCGATATGTTTGGGATATAGGCCAACATTGGCTGATAAAATGTGCCAAACAATAAATCAGCCTGGCTCTAACAAATACCAAGATATTTAAACAAAAAAGGAAAATAATGAGTCCGAACTATAGTGCACCATTAAAGAGATGCCTCGGGCTTTAAGCTAAATTGAATGTGGAGGCAATGCATAACTCTTGTTTCCCCACCACGCCGTAGTTAGTGAGGAAGTTTAAAGACTGGCCCGAGATCCACATTCAATAACAATAAGCATCTTGTATATCGACCCTGGAAGACTCACTCTATAAAAAACTAAGCAAGAAAAAGAATGAAAAAAGCACACGGGAATAAGCAGAACAACAGTGTGTAAAGCGCCCTGTCAGCTGCTCACCTTAGCAATAAAATTAAAGAACAATATAGACAACAAGTATAGTTGTTATCTTATGTTACAGGAAGGAACTGTGACTTCCGGATCGATAGCTGGCCCCAGCTCCTCTTCACAGGAAGAAATGCAACAAGAGAAGCCATTTTTTATGTCCACACAAATCGGGGCCCGAGCTGCCTGTCTGAGTCAGTGTCTGAGGGGGGACGGACAGAATGCTGACAAGAGCATTGGTATGCCGCGGAGGAAACCTCATATGCTGAGGCCGTGCCCACTAGCTGCAGGGACGTTGGGATTTCTACACAAGGCCACTGGGTCAGAAGTGGAACCGGGGTCGACACACTGCATCTTTGGACCTTCAGGCAGAACCTTCAGGACGACTGTAACTCAATCACAGTGGTGACGTGCCAGGGGACAGAGGGTCAAACACAACCAATGGCAGTGTTTCTCTGGTTTGGATGAGAGCCCATTCCACAAATTATGAGAGACTGTCAATTTAATTTACCAAGAAAATAAATCCAATGCAGTGCTTCTGTCGATAAAATGAAGTGTCTGCAAAAACGGTGAACAAGTTCTCCGTGCCCTACTTAAGTCAATCTCATCATTCTGCTTTATATGTCAACCAAACTAATCAACAACTCTTTGAACAAAAGGAATCCATGTAAATTCTGTTCCCCAACAGGCGGCACAGACAACAGTGGAGACAGAGTTTATTTTCAATTTGCAGCCAGATTAGCAGGCATGTTTTTGATACTGTCAGAGCGGCAGAGATTTTTCTATTCCAAGTCGTCTTGAGTGAGTGGCCTTTTTAGTGCCTGCTTCAAAAAGCATCCCCCGTACCCGAGCAGCTGTCACTTTCAGCAGGCACTGTGGAGGACGGAAGCGGGGGAGGGGTCCTTTGAAGGAATGGTTAAAAGTGGGCGATAAAAATAAACTGGGAGAGAGGAGAAAATTAATTATACATAACAGACAGTTCACTTGGATGAGCACGACAGAGACAGAGAAACTAAGGCTGCTACACTCAAAGAAAAAAAAGCCATTTTCTGGTTGAGGAAATTTCTGCACTGCCACCACAGTGGCCATATTTATTTGGCTTCACCTGAAGTGAGGGATGCAACAAGGAATCTTTTTTAAGAAGGTCAAGGCATCAAACAATACAGACGAGGCTTTCATTTCACATTCTGCACGCTGGCGCTCACTTCATGCAGCCTCTCTAATTCAGGCAGTTTCCTTGGACCAAAATAAAACTGGCAGCCCTGTGCACACTCCCCTTTCTTAAAATTGTGATGAAGCTCGCAGATAGCTCAGTCTGCCTTTAAATTCACTTCTGATTGGCACTGATGAGGGTTTATGCTGCTGGCTCACCTGCAAACTCACCTCTTGATATGATTCGTAATGCACCAGCGCTTTGCGGTTCAACACCGCCCACTGACTCTCAATCCCAGCTTCTTATTCGGGCCAAATGGAGGTCATTCCTATTTGAGCAGTCAGTCAAGACAGGCCCGCCAGGTATTGGCGAGTGAGTTTATTTCATATTAAGGCTTGTCGGCTGAAGAGGTGTTAGCACCGTGAGAGCTGTGTGTGTGTGTATGTGGATGTGTGTATACGACAGGGCCTTCGGGTAGAGCCCTGCTGCTGGTCCCTCTTTAGTGCGTTTTAATATTGCTGCTGTGTGGCTGCTCGCCTCAGGGCGCCACACAAACCCCACAGAGACCAAGTGAAAACACTCAAATAGAGAGAGAGAGAAAGAGAGGATGGGCACGGCTCAGAAAGAGATGGAGAGGTGACAACGCAGAGAAGCAGGAGAGGATGTGTCAGAGACAAGAAAGGAAGGAAGTAAAGATCAAAACGGGACAGTGAGGTGGCTAAAAAAAGAGCAAAAGACAGACGAACACAGATTGAATGAAACACACTCGGAGCAGAGCGCCGCCAACGCGGCTAACCTCTTTAGCAAGATTGACACAAATGAAAACTTATGTAATAAAAACACGCCATCTCCTCCGGCTATGATATGAAAGCAGATATTGCATTACAGCGCCACTGTGCCAAGGAAGCCCTCGATCACACATGGGGGGAGAGTTAGACCATGGTGTACCCGACACACTCTGACATAACCCCAGTACTGGTTTGGGAGGGGATCCTCTTTTAGTTGTAGTAAATGATTCTCCGTGCACTTAGCCAAAACAAGCTATGGAGATTAGTCGCCTCCCCCAAAAGGTACTGGAGAATAGGATCACGTTATATCTACGAAACTGGCATATGACGAGCCCGCGATTGTTCCTGTTCCTTTTTTCAGTCCACATGTATGTCAATCCACCAGACCTGAACCTGCCAACTTCATGCATTATGATATATATAACGGTATGATGATGATAATGGCATCAGCCATCGGCCCAGCCCAAGTGAAGAATTGGTTGAAAAATTGAAAATGTTGAAATTTAAGGACTGTTGAACAGAGAGAGAGAGAGAGATGCAAAGGGCGAGGATGGAAGTGGGAGGCATGCCTTACATGTGCATGGTCTCAGGGAGGAGAGAGCCAGCATGCAGTAGTGCATTATACAAAGACAAGGAATAAGAGGAATGCATGGATTCCATTTGGAGAAATTAAAGAAAAGGGCAGAGAGAGAAGGTCTGGAAGGATGGAGGTAGATGCAGGCAACGATGGGGCTCCTGACAGGAAGAGAGGGAGAGAGAAAAGGAGAACGAGGGAAGAAAGCCTGAGTGGCAGCATAAGTCTGGAGGCAGGAAGAACGGCAGAGGAGAAGGCAGAGGGAGAAGGCGAGAAGAGGAAATGCCTAAACATGAGGTTGTCACACTGGTTTAAAATGTCGAACTGTAAGGCAGACTGGAAAAGGAGCTGGATTTTGCAGTCTAGCTACACACACACACACGCACAGACGCTGCACACAGCGAGCGTGAACACAGTCCATATATCGACTCGCCACATGAAAGCAATGAATCACAGTGCAGCATACCCTGAAGAATACAGTTATGCACTTAAAGTCCTTTCACATATATAAACAATTTCAATGACCCAGTGAAGTAGTTTTTCACTCCAACTGAGAAAGTCCCATGTGAGCGTGATGGAATTTAATTCAAATCCTGTCCTTTAAAACCCCTTCATCAATATAAGACTAAATATTTAGGGGCAGTCTCACAGATTCAGTTGTCACTTGAGCACAGCTCCTCTGCTTTGTCATCCATCCACAATCTAATTAGACCTTAAATATGCTGCTCATTGAAAAGTCCAGAGGAATGCAATGGGGGTGGCGAGCCACACAAAGGCAGGACCGGTGGGGTGCAAAGTGCACATGTCAGCTCGAATTCCAAAGTTTGGACATCACAGATTTACCCTTCGCAGCAGCAGCAGCCAGACCGGACAGGGCAGACTTTCAAAATGCATGACACTGCTGGTCTATTGTGGGGCAGATCTGTATCATAATTAGGGAAGATTGAGGCAAATTGCTTGTAATTTTCTGGCTGGTTTGCCAGCTTTCATGTGAAATGCCATGCAAGGTCACTGTTTTGCCAAAAAGAAATTATTTTCTTCAGCCATAAAAGGTTGGAACTTTATGAAAAGGGATAACATCTAGCCGAGACTGTCTCTCGCAGATTTCCCCCAGTCCTCTTCCTATTCAAGTTACATAAGTGGTTGTTTGGACATGTCCAAACATGTACAAATCATTAAGATCCACAGTTATCTCACTTTTTTTTTACACTTGTGCCAGCTAAATACAACATAAAGTGGCGATATAGTCGTTGCACAAAGAGAGTCTTGTCTATGTTTGGACACATTACTGCCACTCCTTCCTGTCAGTCACACGCTCCTGTACAATAATGCTTGTTTTGACTCAACAAGTTAGGTGCACCTCTGTTGTGCGGTTGGCGAGATGTCAGTCTGCCTGTGGCTGAATGATTTAAAGCTGTGAACGGGCACCACCTCCTAAACAAACACTCATGACACGGTTCAAATCCCACATCATTTAAATGTGAATGCTGGTCATCGCATTTAACTGTCAATAAGAAGCTGCTGCTTGACTGAACATGAGGCGAAATTGGGTCATGTCACTTATGATAAAGAGTTAGTATATAACGCCTGTCTTATAGGGGTGATGGAGAAGATAAAGTGCACCAGGTTTATATTAAAATGCCCAGTAAATGGAATGTACCTTAATATTAAATGGACATTGCAGTGATTTTTCGTGATAGGCTCTAGTCTGGCCCCACTCCCACTGCTTTTCCTCCCAAAAAAAAGGTTAAATCATGTCTAAGCCCATGCTCATCTAATATGATTCATGAATACATGTTTAAAATGGGCTCCAAATGAATTCACGTAGCGCGCGGGGGTCGGGGTGGGTAGTCTAATTTGGTTAACCAGGATTTGATTTTTTTCAAAAAACAGAACTGAGGAGAATCCGATAGAGCAATGAGAGCATTTTCAATAGCTGACAACCAATGCGCACTCAACACACCCACAGACAGCCCTCGCCACTCCATCCCTGCTCAAAAGGGGAATTCAATTGCTGTCGAATAACAAAGCTTACAAATTGCCTCTCATTCGTTAGCAGATTAGCGCTCTTTTCACACCACACACCAACACAATTTCTAATTATTTCAAAAGCTAATAGGTGAATCGATTTTTTTTAAAGCAAGCACCACGTCCCTCTGGAGAAATCCAACACAACTCCTCCCTTAGGTCCATTTAAGAGAGCCGGGGCAGGATACATACAAATGTGAGAAAAAATCAAACAAGCAGCAAACAAGCATGAAAGCAAATGTTTAATATAAAGCCATGCCGCCGCCTAAAGTCTCCCCGGACTATTTATCCAGGCGACAGTGAGTGTCAGCCCAGTGAATACCTGTAATTATGTATGGTGGTGGTGGTGGTGGTGGCATTCCTCCTCTGAGGCAATGCAACAGCCATACGAACCCTCAGCCAGATAAGCCTGCGAGCTATTCCGTGTCACCAGACACTGGTCCCGGAGGTGTATTTTATGAAAAGACTCATATATATTACTGCAAGCTTTCCAGATTTAAAAAGTCTGTTTTTACTGCAGCCGACGGTCTCAGAGCAGCCAGGAACTCACCTCACACTGCGCCAAACCCGAGGTTACTTGCAAAAAGCACCAATATTTTCTTAGTTTCATGCGCCAGGTGCCTCCCGCGTAATAAATAAAAAATAAATGTGCAGATTTATTAAGTTAGCGTGCAAATGCCTCATTCGGCGCCCAAAATATCCGCAGTTTTACAGTTTGGTGTGGATTAATCCGATTGGTGGTCACACCGGGGCGCACATTCAACACACCGCTAACACAAACACAAGCCTCCACACACCGATACACACCTAAGTAACTGGAAATCGAGGCTACTCTACATGTCCTCCTCGTGACTGGGTTAGGTTGGAGCTTCAAGCTCTTCAAACTCATGGAGAAAGCAGACGTCGAGAGCGTGGAAGACACGGGGAGCAGCAGGGGGAAAACACGACAAACTCACCACACGGAGCAATGGAGAGAGAAAAAAAATTTAACCTAAATATTTCAGCCGGCTCCACCAAAACCCGCTCCTTCCACACGAAAAAAAACCCTGCGCCGGAGTTTTCACGGTACTTACAGGTTCAAGTGATCCGTAGGATAGATATCCTCGCCATGGTTTTAAATTCCAAAACTTGGGGACATTCCTCTCTGGTCACGGAGCGGCGGTGCTCTCTCTCCGGCGGCTCCCTGCGTGTGAATGTGGAGGAGAGGAGAGGAATGCAACTCCGGCTCCAGGAGGAGGGAGGAGGCGCTCTGCTGCTGCAGTGCCGCGCCGCGCCCATAGAGGGCGCCCCGGGCCGACTCCCGGTGCGACAGGGACATGTGTGAGAGGGCCGTACAATATCATCAGTGTTTCTCCCAAACTTCTACAAAATATGTTTCTTAAATTTGAATCATTCATTAATAGATTATAATGCTGTATATTTAATGCAATTATTATTTGACCTTTTTATTATGTAACTAAGAACCCTCATTTACTCAAGTACTGGGTTTAAAACTACAAATGTATTAAAGTACAGTTATGAGGTACTTGTATTTCCATACAGTGCTACTTTCTACTTATACTATAAATTATGATGTATTATGATGGATAGAGCTACCCGGCAGTTTATAAAAAAATAGCAAAAACTTGCAACCACCTGCAACATTAAAGCAAATACATGAATGCATCCATAATTATTATATAAGATACACTTAAAGGAGCCATTCTGCATAGTGAGTACTTTAACTTTGGGTATATTTTGATGCTAATTCTTGTAGGTGTTGAATGCAGCGCTTTTACTTGTAACAGAATATTTCTACACTGTGGTATTGCAACTTGAGTAAAAGAGTTCAGTACTTCCTCAGTGGCTGGTTGTATTGTAATGATGCAGTAAATAAAGTTTATCAAATATTTTCAAAACATACACAAAGCACCTTTCTGTCCCTTTAATGAAACATATGGCATTACTTTCATTATCTTTGTCATATTTTAGGTATAATAGCACTTGACAGGTAAGAGGAATTGGCAAAATGCAAAGTCAGGAAATAGATTTTTTTTAAATGCATACGAGCGCATAATGTTTTCTGTGCCACATTCTGACATAGAACACCTGACGCTATTTAAAAGACCTCATGGGAGTCTCACGTTCACTGTAAAAATACTCCCAGAAGTGATCATTTAATTTTACACAAATGTCTGTCATCGTCATGTCCACACTGTGCAATAAGTACAGTGAGTAAAACAGATTTCTCTTTAAAAACAGAGTATTCAGTTACTTCTAAACTCTAGCTTGAGACCAAACGAAAGTGAATGTCTATTACCACTCAAACAACCACAGTTAATCACAGTATTAAAATCAACATTATTTTAATTGTCAGCAATACATTTTAAAGCACTTTTCTGACTCAAAGTATGTACGGAAGAGGAGATTACGTAAGAATTGGAAAACAGCAAAGGGAAAGCGTTGTGTAGGGTTTACAATGTTGTTGGGAGGGAGCAGGGGACAGGGGGTGACAACAAATATTTGCAGGACAAATGCGTGACATTGATAGAGAGTAAAGCCCTGGCGGACACAGTTTAGCCCCAATGTGATGCAGAATATTGGTTACCTGCAGCTATATTCATAGCAGAAAACATCTAAGCCAAACTTACAGTGAATGCTGTTTAAAATAGAAAATGCCTTGGGAGATGAAGGGAGACAGGTTTGGTTGTGAGTTTCCAAAAACAAGGCGGGCTCCTAATTAAATGAGGAGGCCCCGGGCCTGGCTGTCGCTTCCCATCAGCTGACACATTCACACTGACTAACTTATACTGAGTGACACTCGGATGACAGATTTTGGATACAAGCTGCGCCCGTAAGGCTATCCATGCAACTTTTTAATTCTTACTCTTTTCTTATGATAAGCAACCTCAAGACAGCCAAAGTGACTTTGAAAGCTGAATTTCAATATTCATCATGCAGTCGGTGACTATCAGGAGCTTAGACAAAGTGTGTTTTGGGCGCTGTTCCATGATGTCTCTGCAGCAAGGAAGCTTTTGGGATAACTGAGTTATTCAAACAGGCAGCTCAGGTTACCAATTGCACTCAGGAGAGCAGAGAGCAAGATCTGGCACTAACCACACCACCTGGCCCCGTACTCTGAGTGTGTGCGAGTGTGTTTCAGAGGAATAGGGCGATGTGTATTTTTGATTGAAAAAGATAAAGACATTTGCGTGTGTGTGTGTGTTATGTGAATGAAAGAGCTGCTGAATTTCAGCACTTGCCAGGAAATTTCCCCTGAGTCTATCACACCACCCAGCTTTCAATGGTTTTCAAAAGCCCACTGTCTGCCATTAGAAATGGTTGGTTTGGACGTAGTAATACTTAGAGATTAGCCCCACTTACCATGTGAAAGGCCTCAGGACAAAGCCTTTCCCTATCTTACACTTAAACACTAACACATTGATTAGCTCAGAGTTAGGGCGCTCCACGTCAATCCAGTTCCACTTCAGGCCGACTGTAAGTTCTCATGGGAATGTTTTCACGGGGTATAAAACACATCAGAGTGAATACAGAGTTAGCCTTGTGCAAACCAGAATCAACAGACTGCATGCATAATGTGCAGCTGCTTCCTTTGAATTTGATTGAGTATACTTTATGATAAAAATGTAAATAACCAATAAATAATGGCAAGCATACAAAAGATCTACATTTCATATTCAATGTAGAGTAGGAAGGATTCCTTTATACCAATCCATCAACCATATAAACCAACTCTCCAGCATAGTATCCACCCCCACAACTAAACCTCTTTGTTCATCCTCCTTAGAAATAATCATCAACACACAACATCACTATAAACACCCTTTTCCTCATTCCTGTACCTTGCAAAAAAAATTTTTTTTTTGCATCTTTTTAAACCGTCTGATATTTTTACTTTGTTTGATTTCTTCCTCCACTCCATCACACGATCAGCCCACAAATTAATATGCATATACTTTGAAGATTTGTGCAAACACAGTGTTGTTTGAAATTAAATTCTCTTTTTAAGTTATAACCACCCTCTCTATCCAAGAACAGTCTTTGTATATTACCACAAAGTAAATGATTTCTGCTGTGCAGAATTTGATCAGGTCCATTAATGTCAATGCATGTCACTTTAAGAATAGTGAGCTTGCGATATCCTGCATTGTTTACTATTGTTCTTTTCCGTATGCATAATAATTGCAGAGTGATTTTCTGTGTTGCCTCAAACCTCCACACAGTAATTCAGATATGGCAGTACAAGTAAAAGTGTGTTGAACACACTGTATCACAGTCAAAATAAAGATACAGCACCTTAAAGATGCTGAAATAAAACACTTCTCCTTCTCCACATTACAGTGTACAGCCCAAAGTTGTTTTGCATACAGTGCTCAGTGATGTTTCTTTCTTAAAGAGCCAGATTAATCTTGGCTGTCATGATTTGACTAGACAGTGCACGGGCCGAGCAGCTTGGGCTGAAAGCACAGAGAATATTAAATAAATGTACGCATGGATGTTTGGTGGTTTGCTGCTGTTTTGCTCTCTATTTGCTTTTTTTTATTTTTTTTATTCATGCACTATTAATGGGCCTGTGTTTGGCAAGAAGAACAAACATTTTAAGCGAGCAGAGAGATACAAGAACTGACTGATCAGAGAGAAAAGAGTCCCAGTTGTCCTTGAAAACACACACAGAATACACTAACCTGCATCTGTGCAGACACACATTTATACCATTCTGTGCAAATATACTCGTACAACTAAGCATTGGTGCTGTGCACCCACATACACAAAACAAGGACACATGGATTCTGCTTCTGCTGTCTGAGTAGTGAGGAAATACAAACCACTAATAAAAACCACATTAAAATGATCAGTCTCGTGCACTTACACTGCACTGAGACACATCAACGGATCATAATAAGCTCTAAAAACAAATAAAAACTACGTTTTAATCCTCAAAACCTGAAAGATGATGAGTGAATTGCTTTCACTGCCCATGAAACTCGATCCTACTCACTTAAAAGCAAAAAAAACAACATCTGATCTCTGCCAATTAGGGAAAACTAATCAGATTTGAGCCCGTGGGTGAAGTGCAGGTTTGGGGGCCTTGTAACCTGAGGTGGCACGTCTCTAGCTAAACAGGTAATGAGCCATTAATTGGCTAACAACAAGATGGCTCAGTTAGGTAACAGGATATCATCTGGCTAAACCTGTCTGATCTGTTTGTACAGTCAATCCAATCCCATATCAGCACTGAGGATCCACTATGGAACCACGCCATATGCACACGCCACACGGCGCCAGATCGAGACGGAAAGAAAGTTCTTGAAATACCTGAAGCTAAAACATACTGGTAGTTGAAAAAACAGAGTTTCTGTCTGTCTGCATTGCGATTTAAGATTATTATAAGATGTTTGGGTAAATAAATACCTGCCAAAATACCTTCATGGTTCTTTTTTTTATTTATTCGTGTGACAAACTGATTAGCAGCATATGTTTGGTGGATTCTTTCATCATACAGAGACTGATGTAACTTACTGTTTTAACAAAGAAACAATGTCCTCCTTGATGATGAAGTCCCCCTGAAGGCTCAAGGCTCATGGTGGCTATAATAAGTTTTAGTTGTTTATTATGTCAACAACAACAACTCTTCCTGTGTCCTGGTTCATTTCACACTAGTAGATGTTGTTAGAGCTGGAGGCCTTAAAGCCTCCATGCTCTGCCCGGTTCTTTAATCTGTACTTACAAAAACTCAAAACAACTGAGTAAAGTGAATATTAACCCGATGTTATGAGCAGCGCTGGACTCTGCAGTGCCAGAACACAAAATAGAGTGAAGAACAATTAATAATTAGCATAATTTATGGTGTTTATGCAGATGCGTGTTGTGTTCTGGAATAGCTCTGTACCCTTATCTAACTCACAGAAGATTTACAATGTAAACCATTGACTTTTATGACCTGAAACTTAAAGGAATGTTCCAGCTTACTGTGTGCTTTATGTAATGCAACACAGTTCATTGCAACAAATTTCAGTTTATTTTATGTGTGATCTGTTTTCATGTATGTGGAATAAATTTGCATTGTCATGCATGTTGATTTTAAATGACATATCCATATTTAAAGGCTACAGAGAAGGTATAGATATCATATGAACACAGTTTATGCCTTGCAATTTAAGGCAAAAACCATATTGTTTTTCTCATGCATTACAATATGTTAATTATATCTCTTGTACTTGAATATTTCTGCATATTCTGTTTATGCATTTCTGTTCAGATTTTTTTTGTAGTGTATTACCTACAGTACATGGAAGCGAAGCAATCTACTGCTGTGGACGAAGGTGGCAGCAGCAAAAAATCTATATCAGTTTAAGTATACGCTATATTTAGAATATTTTCACAGCTTTACCTTGTTATCAGACAGCCCTGTTTAACTTTACACAGGAGGAACTAAAGTTGTTATCTCTGAGCAATGCAAAGCCACCAGACTCCTTTGACAAAAACAGACATTTTACTCCGCAGAAACCAGGAGTTTCTGTCTTGATCTGTTAGTTTGTTTCTGTTATCATGTACAATGATTTCAACCTTAAGCACAGACTAATCAATAGCTGCAGAAAGAGTTATACATAATGAATGAATGTAGCAGTAAATGATTTAGATGTTGCTTTTAATCAGCTTTCTTTGCAGCTGTAAACATAAAATGCATGTGGTGAATTCAAAAGCTTTCACGCGCTGCCTCTACTGTAGGATAAATCTTTATGGTATGTAGCAGTAGGTACAAAGTGCAGAAAAAAAGACATATTTATGTGCAACCTGTTGCAGCTTATTAAAGTTATACACGCCAAACATTCAAGTAAATCACAGAACCACATCTGAACACATGGGCTCATTAGGAACTCACAGATCAAACAGCAACATAAGGAGACATCAAGAAAAGCAGCCCAGAGTTGGCGGAGGTGAAAGCGTTTATGCATTCCAACATTATGCATATGCGACATGTTTGAATTAGCAATGTCTTAAGTAAGGTAATATGAGTAAGAATATTTCCACCTTAATTATTCATTCAAAGTGCATTTCAGTTGTGGGAAACCTTAAGAGACTCTGGAGACTTGTTCTTTAAATTGCTGCAACCTTATAGGCAGGCTCATTGGCCATGATTTAATGTGCATCTTTTCATAGACCTCAATTATCAATTAACTGTAAGTGTACACCACTGGGAATATCCTCAGTCGTGTCCACCGCATTAACATCCATTAGAAGTGAATCACCTGTCTGCGCTGAAGCTCCTCAGCTGCTGAATGTTTTCCTCTGGGCTGCAATCTGTCACAGTGGAAAGAAAAAGACTGGTAAGATAATAATTCTGAATTGCTCGTGGATCATTTTAAGGTGGTCACAAATCTGAAAATTAACAGTTTGTATCAAAGCGAATGATTGCTAAGCCTGAAGACTGATTCCTCTAATTATACATGTGGTAGGAGAGTAGAGCCACCATGAACTACAGGAAAATTGAGACCTCATTATATGTTAAAAAACATGCTGGAGGTCTAAATTTAACAGCACCAAGATCTTAATAAAGAAAAATGAATGTAGCTGCAGTGGACATTTTATGATATGTAGCTGCTATAAAAAGCAACCGTGACTTTGATATTACATGAATGAAGCAACACTATTAAAGGCATGTTGTGCACCTCATAAGGTGTTGCACTTCAAACGTAACACTATTCATTTTCTGGGCGCTGACGGTGGGTTATGCTAAGCTAGTTAGCAGCTCTGCTTCCCCTCCTTCTGCCCACCTATTTTAAGAAGCTAGAAAGGCGGCACCTAGATATTTGGTCGCGGACATTTTTGAAGTGCCCAATCATAATTAAAATCTAGGTGAAGCGAACGGAACCTAATTAGCTACAAACAGCCTCTTTGTGTCGTCTCTCGGCTGCCATCAAACACTTAATGTGGCCTTTCTGTGTCGGCTTCTGATGTGTGCGAGCCTTGGGGTGCAGGGTAGGGAGACGGGCAAACACCAGCCTTTTGATTAAATGCAGCACATTTCATTACGATCAAAATTACAGGAACTTGTGTTGTGACTTCCTCTTGATATCGCAGGCATTGGGTTTGGAGGACAATGAGGAGGAAAGGAGAAAGAGAAGTGATGCTTGTACAGTAGATGGACACCTCAAACCTGCTTCTGTAGAGGTTATTTACCAGTTTAGTTAAAGATAAACTGCACTCATACTTTTCGGTTCAGTTTGTGAGCTTGAAATAATATGATAAATTGACTGCATTGATACAGTCACCGCCACCCCAATATTATAGCATATAGCATAAGCTATTTCCCATTGAGATCCTTGTGCAAAACAGTTTGCAAATAAAGAGCTCAGCAACTATTGGACTGAATATCGCAGAGTATTGTACAAACAGTCATGATCCCCAGATATGGCCTGAACCCCTGAGTTTTCCTCCATCTCCACCAGCAGACAGATATTTTAGGTTTTCAGATTTTTTCAAAGCCATTGGATTACCATTAGATTTTGTACATATATCTGTGGTGCCCAGAGGAAGAATCCTGTAGAATCACCAGCAAGCCAAAATTTGAACTTTCTCCCAATACTTAGCAACCAGGCTTCATTTAGCCTTTGTCACTTAATAGTCCGGATTAGAAAATTTAAGCAAGATGGCCCACTTTTTTTGTCTGTCTTTGTCCAATTAAATGGTGAACATTATGGCGACTGAGTGTCAGCGTGGTAGCTTTATCTTTGGGGACATTTCAGCATGTTGAGTTCTGTGAGTACTGCCTCACAGAACTGCCAGCATGGCTGTAGTTTCTTTGTCGTGTTTCATTAATGGCACAGTAGGTTCATTTAAATTTCTTTATCATGTTTTTATAAGGCAGAGACTGAACATGAGAGAAAATATTTGTCAAATGTTTTGAGAAATCTGGCAGGTTTGAATGAATTCCCTGACTAAACCATACCATTCTGTACGGTTTCAGACATATAAAAAGAGTTTCATCATCAGTGTTGATGTTGGATCAGCTCAGCATTTTACATTAGGATGAAAGAGACACTCCTACTCTGGGAGACTTGATACATTTTGGTCCAGACCTTTCCCTGGGTACCTGTGGGAGACAGTGTGTCAAAACATCTTCTTCTAATGACTGCCTACTTGGTCTGGCTCCTTTAAAACCGGGGGGCCTTATGCCAAGCTTTTGCCCATGCCAGGTTTTAGGTCTCGGTGACAGTAACAGTTTTAGTCATATCTTGGCAGGTATGCTTATGCCGAGGGTTTCTCTGAGCAGGAAGTTTGGGGGTTTGGCTGGTGTTATATTAACAGGGTCTGTCGTCTCAGCTGGGCCCAGAGATGAAATCAGATCTCACACACCTCTCTGCCTAACAGTGATGAATCGTGTTGAATCCTGACCGCTGAGAACAACACGAACACCCAAGACACACGTTAAAGTTCACAACTAAAATGTTGCACCTGCCTAATGATTATTTTTTTCAAGTGTATAATAGAGAATGCTGCTTTGCAATGATTAGCCACTTGAGTTGAGTTCTTGCTGGAAAAAAAAAACAACAATAACAGTTAATGTTGTCAGAATGTTTTCCCCACAAATTACCTGCAGTTTCATCACCTCCCGGGAGCTGGAGCTTTTGTCATCGACGGTGCCGCGGTGCACACTGTTGCTGTGTCTTTTTGCTCCCTCCACTACTGTAAAGCTTAGGTCCCATCTTGCCCTTGACAGAGGAGCTTGTCACCCTCACACAGTAATTATACCAGAGCTGACGTCTCCTCTTTCCATTGAATTATTGAGAAGGTGGAGAGGACACAAGATCCCATGTAGAGAGAGAGACAGCACTGTTCGCGTCCCAGTCGCCTCGGGGCAAAAAAATCCACAATGGACGTTGTTGCAGAAAAACAGACTGCCTGCAGATGATACTGTTTAGTCTTTGTTGTCAGCTTAAACGCCAAAGGAAAAGTTATCAGTCAGGGTTTTCATGTGTGATATAAAAAAAAAACATGCTAGTAACACAGTATAAGACACATTTTAAATGACTTCTCATCCAAAAGAATAAAAGCACCAGACAGAGAAATGTGGACAGGAGTTTTCAATTATACACACAAGCTTCTTTGTATGTATGCAAGACTTTCAGAATACAGCGCCAGCTTATGCAGGATGTGTTTTACATCCCTTTGGCAACTTAAAATACAGAAGCATAAGTGATTCCAAATCTGTGGTGCCACGAGAAATACTGGGCCCCTTGAAAAACGGCTCAAAAACAGCAGTTAATATGAGCCATAGTGAAATAAGATGGGCATTCCTGTCCTTTAAGGATGAATAATACAAATGTCAGTGCAGCACAGACTTCAGCAGCCAGGCTGCCCTTAGACTGGTGCTGTTATTACTCAGGAAAGCCTACCATGCTTCTCTGGAATTGGAAGATTGTGCAGCTTGTCGTATCTACAGTACATATACATTTAATGAAATGAAAAGTAAGCAACCTCGGCTGCCAAAAGACTGCCTGTGCACACTTGGAGGTTTGTTTCATAATCCTTATGAGACTTATTGTATGAGAAATCAGTGTGCATGTTTGTAAAGCTGGTGTCCCACTCACTGCTGGCTTTGTATTGCTGCTCTGGCATTTGGCTGATTGCATAAATTTGTTTTTGTTTTTCCTGGTTCTACATCGAACAGCTCAAGGTCATAGAAATACTGTAGAAAGGGCTCTCTGCTCACTCTGTTTTCCCCTCAGGTAAGGTAAAGTGGCATGGGTTTGAAAGCGGGGAAAGAATTAAAAGAACAACAATCATAGAGTGAATGAGCAGCCTTGCCAGGAAACCTGAAGTAAAAGTGCACTTAGAAATGATACCACAGAGGAAAAATATCTGTTCACCTTGTTCCTGTTCACAACTCACCTCTTCACTTCTTCGTTGCCATGGCACCATGGGGGTTGTAGTTCGTGCACGACTTTGCTCTCCTCTGCCTCCTTTCTGTGTGTGGGTTATGATTTTTCATTCCATTGTTGTGGTTATGAAGACACGTACACAGGAGAATTGAATCACTCAACAAGTAGTGACACAAATCACAGAGAGGAATTTACAAGATTAACTTGTGTTTGACAAGATCGTTACTGTGGCTCAAGAAAAGTGACACGCGAACTAATGAATATAAACACAATGAGCGTTTTGAACTGCAATGTCTTAAAAAAATCGTTTTTGATCATTTCAGCATTTTTCACACCCAGCTTCTTAAATGACACATTTTATGGTTCAGAGAATCTTGTTTTCCTTCTTTTGAGGGTGTCACACGGTGTCACTCTTAGTGTTTCTTATGTAATTCACACAGGGGAGCTTACATAATCTATTCCATGGTACCATGGTAAGACCTTGAGGTTTCTGCAGGATTGCGCTCGAGGGCTCGATGTTATTTGTTTACCTGAGAATTTTTCAGCATTTCTGCAGACACACATGCGCACACACATGGAAAAATATTAATATTTTTTTCTCCTTTTCACTCCCAGCTGTCTTCCACACAGGAACCCATTACAGAGAGAAAAGGTGACATGTAGGAGTAGCACAGGATGGCTGGCCTCAGTTCAGTGCCTCCATCTCCACCCCTGACAGAGCAGTGAATGGCCCTCACTCACAGCTGTCCTGGACTCAGTCAGCCAAGCACAGCTCAAACCTGGAAAACAACACGATATGCTAGGATGCTAAGATGCGCCTGGCAGTGCAATTTTCCTCCAAGAGGAGATAGAGGGACAGGGAGTTATTTAAATGCTAAACAATGCAACCTGTCGCTGTAACCCCCAGACAGCTTCCCCATGACTTCCTGGTTGGATCGGTCAAACAGGATGCGATGCGTGAGGCCATATGAGGAAAGTGGTGATATCCTTTAAGGTTACAGGTGCTCACACGGGGGCATTTTATTAACTAGACCATAAATCTACTGTTTCTGCAATCAGAACAATTACAAATATGTATAAATGTCAAATATAGGCTCAGTAACACAATACAAATGAGATGCTTCATATACAAAGATTGCAGAAATGCATGTGTTTGGAAAGTAAAGAGCATAAGAAAGGATAAATCAAACTTAAATCATACTGTACAGATTGTGTGAGAGCTTGTGAACAGATGTTTTGATATTATTACATGTGGTACCCCATTCACTGTGGAGGCAATACCCCTTTAAGCCACAGAAAATACATACAGTATTTTAATAAATAACATCCAACTAAATATCACAAATTGAGCACCTATATTTTTGCAAGTCATTCAGTATAGCTGAAATATTAGCAAATAGCATATCATAGCGAGAGCTTGATATTTTATCTTCCTTTCTGCGCCGTCCTGCAGCGGCCAGCCTACCTCATCTATAACTTGAACAGCATGAATGAAATTGATCATGATTTGATATAACAGCCTCCCTGCAACATAAAACAGAGCACAATTAAAGCTGCCTCTGCCCAACGTCATATGGCACACAGCTTGGTGCCATATGGAGGATATAAAAAAAGTTAAAGTGTATAAGTATGAAGCTAAAACAGGGTTCATATATATTAGCAACCCACGGGGGCAGTTGATGATGTGACAGGTAATGAAAGGGGAGAAATGTGGGACTACATGCGTGGGAGCTCTTATAGTTTTCATATAGTGTTGATAGGGGAATTATTCCTTTTAGTGTGGAAATTTAGATTTTTCTTTGATTTAATCTGTTTTAGATGTGTGCTACTACTGAAATATAACAAAAAGCAGATTGTTGTTCATGGACTCTGTCACTCTATTCTTGAATTAAGTGAGGGAAAAATGGAGGCCCAGGTGAGTTACAGAATAAAGAGGAGGAAGAGACAGGGTGTGGGTTGGAGGAAGCTGTGATTTATGAATGATGAGATTTTGGCCCTGCCATGAAGGAGCTGTCATTTTTGTCCAGTGAGGAAACAATGACCTGAGCTGTGGCTCAGATGGTACCACTGATTGGATGGTTGTTGGTTCTATCCCCGACTATGGTGGGTATCCCAAATTGCTCATTATGTGTGAATGAATTCCTGATGGTGGCAGGTGACTCTCTGGTATATGAATGTGTGTGTGAATGGGTGAATGAGCCCTGTCTGTAATGTTAAGGTGCTTTGAGTGGCTGCTAAGACTAGAAAAGCTCTTTTTAAGTGCAGTCCATTTACCATTTACAGAGCAGTTGTAAAAATAAAAGGTTTTAGAGTTGTTGCTGCTATATGAGTTTATTCAAGTGACATAAGGCATGTATACCTGCTTCAGTACCAGAGAAATGGTTCAAATAGCAGCTCCTCTGATTTTGTTGTTTCTGTGTTTTTCTCACCATGACCGTAATTACCTTCAGAGAAGAAGAATGCAATGAACTTCGCTAAGTCTTGTGATTAGCATTGAATTGCATTTAAACTGTAGTCAGAAGCAAATTCATCATTACAAACACTAACTTTTTCCATGTGGTCTTAAAAGTTTAGCAAGTGTCACAATGGACATTTTATGAAGGGCACTGTTCCACATTCACCGCCAACATGTCTTTGCTTGAGGCGACAGTCAGAAATAACAGCACCCATCCCATAATACAACCTCACCTCGCTCTGTCTGCCAGTGAGTCCCAGGTTTTATATCGGGAGCTTAACTTTAAAACTTCAGCTTCAACTGACTTAAACCAGCAGAAGAAATGTGAAGCGTAACGTGAGAAATACATAAGCTGATCCCTTTAAACAGATGCAAAAATATATTAATGCTGATAAGGAACCCAAGTACATACGTTGGATTGCATTTTGTATTTTAAAAGGCAACAAAATGAGATTTGGGGAATGGAAGTGACCCATTAGCTATTGTCAGTCAATAATTTAGTTCTCTATTAGGTAGATAACTGGCTATTGTGATATCCACTTTCGGTTATTCCGGTAACTGCTGACTGCACCAGAATCCCAGAAATATTGGCTGTTGCCTACTGTTGTCAGACTGATGGCCAGATGTTTACCAGACACCCAAGTACATGACATGTCTCATTATTTGAAGTTTATCATAGTTTCCCAAGTAAAAAGTAATGAAAACACTCAGAAAAAGGGTCTGGAAGAACATCATCAGTGACAAATGCTGGATGTGATCTTGTCCTGTCCATCATACTAGGATGACTAGTGAGGGAACAGTGCTGCATCAGGATAAGTTGACTGTAACCGGTGAAAGAAAGCAATGCACATCTAAATGGCAGGGCGGTGCTCTGTGACTGGCTTGTGAACCCGAAGTTTTGCATCTGGTCCATTTTGTTTGTAAGAGAAAAAACATTAAAGAGATTCAGACATTCATGTCATGGGGCTCTGCTGCTCAAGGTCTGCAGCGTTATTGTTAGTGTCTGGTCTATTTTCTCCGTTTGAGGAAACATCGGTGAGCCTCCAGGCTCAGATCAGAAGTCTGCTGTACACCAAAACAGGTGACTAGCAGATCTATCAGAATGCTAAATGTAATTAGTGTCTATTATGTTGTTTGTTGGCTTGTCAGCTTGTAACTGGCAGTAGCTGACACAGCATTAGTAGTTGTGAAACACACAATCATATTTGCTCCTTGTACTGACAGGTCTGCTCTGCAGCGGAGGATTCAGGTTTCTTTTATGGCTTCTGATTGACTTGTGATGTTCTCAATAACTTAGCTTGAATCTCAGATTTCAAGGAATGAGAAAACCCCTGTCTCGTGACAACCTTTGCACGATGTGAGTCAGTGTAGTGAAGGTCAGACATTTTAGGCGACATAAACAAAAAGATTTTGTGATGAAAAATTCTGCGATATTCACCAAGATATCAGCGACAAGCACAAGTGGAACCTCTCCAGACTTTGGCACTATCCTTCCTCACAGGAACACCAGAATGGAGCACAGGTAGATATGCCAGCTATTGTTTGTGACTGTGAGGTGTTTTTCAATGCAGGTAAGAAAATAAGAGGCATTATTCTGTCATTCATTTTCTTCACTTGGTGTTCTGTGACAGCCGACAGACGAGGAATGAAAAGCAGCGGGGGCATTGAAAGGTGTACGTACAAAGCAATAGAGCTTTCTCTAACTGCATTTATTCACCGTATGAAACAGAAATGATGGCAAAATTGCTTTTCGATTCATTTCTCTAAACTGAATGCAATTGCAATGAGTGTGACAAGCTGCAAATTGTGCAATTCCAAATGTTATTAAGCAGTGCAGACAGGTAATCAAGACGAAGGAACTACGCTGGGCTCCATTGTTAAATGTTTCCATCTCATGCCTCTCTTTGTCTTTGCGCACACACAGACACACAAATCCAAGTGCAGAAATCTCCGGTGCTACGGACGTACTTATCTAATGACCTTGTACACGTAGTAAAGATATCCCCATTTGACAGAGCTAATTGGTCGACGTGTCAGAGGATGTTTAGCGGCTTAGGAAATCACATCTGCCCATTGATTTCTCCACACTACACCCCCTCCATCAGACATTGTATTGCTTAATCCAGTCTACAACTCTATTGTTGTGAATCCTCAATGGATTCTCAGGCAGAGGAGGAGGCAAGAAAGAAAGGGAGAGGGAGGGAGATCGAAAGAGAGGAGAGAGAACAAGCGATTAAGAGGCACTTGGGATGGGGAAGGTAAATTAGAGACTGCGGGTTTGTGTGTGTGAGAATCAAACAGCAGAGGAGATGCAATCAGACGGATGCAGAGGAGAGGGCAGAATGGAGAACTCTCTGTGCAGGAGCATATTTAATGGCAGGAGGTTGTCATGCGGCAGTATGCCTTCACATGCTACTGTGTCATGCTACTTGTGTAGGTGCTGAGCTGCTGTGCCAGCCGGAGCGTGCAAGGTTGTGCTGTGGCATCTGCTCTCGGCTTTAAGCTTGTCTGCCCTCTGGTTAATCAGGAGAATTCTCTGTCTTCCCGTCGCTGCACTGAATCTTGTGATACTTTTAAACCCATATTAAGGGTCACACACAGATACACACACAGACATGCATCAAAAGCTTAGCTCGTGTTCTGTGTGGTAAAATAAGAGGAATATTTGGTAATATTTCCTCCTAGGCAGGCATGGTCTCCACCATGTCTACAGGCCTAAATGCATTGAGTTGCTGCCATGTGATTGGCTGATTAGATATTTAAGAAGCAGTTGTACAGGTGTGCATAATAAAGTAGCCAGTGAGTGTAACGTGCTAGGTGCATGGTGTAATGGTACTAAAACAAAGTTCATTTTACCATCATCATATTACACTTATTACATCTTACCAAGGCACAAATAGATACATAACGTCAACGCTACACATCCTGTAAAAAGATGCGTTTAAAGAAGAAATAAACAACCCAGGTTGGGATGTTGTCTAATACTTTAATAAAACAGCATGTGACCAATTTTTTTGACATGCATAAAGACAATGCATTTCATATTCAAACTGATAAACCTTTGTTTTTTTAATGAAAATGCACTCAGAATTTGATGCACTCTGTTTTTTCATTTACAGCGTCCCAACTTTAAGTGTTAGCCAGAGGGCGCCACAATCAAGACGAATTAAAAGTCTGTGTGGTTGCTCTAAGTGGGAAAGTAAATGTTTTGTGTGTTTACATTGTATATAGTACCATGGTAGCCACTATGACAAATGCTCACAGAGCTGCTCTGTCAGTACAGTTGCCATGGAAACAGTTTGTCCGCATCATAAACAAATAAAGCCTTACATTTTGTGCGACCTTGGCTTGCTGCCTGAACTTGTCAGCCATCATACTTCAGCCCCCGCTGCATCTTGGTCTAAAACACATAAAAGGTCTGTGTTGCATCATCTTGATCAGGTATATCTAGGCTTTGGGGCAGAAGTGTTTTTTTTACTGCATTATCCAGCCTCATAAACTGCTAATTCACACATCTTTCATACTTATTCACACATTAAAACCTTACAGAGTTCAGTTATCTGTATGGATTAGTGGTTTTCAGACCACACAAATAAGTTTCATACACAGTTTCCTCCTAAATCACCCACATACTATCTCTTCTCATCATGGATGGCCATATCGCTGGAGGAAAACAGCAACTTGGAAAAGAACCACACAACAGAAGAAGAGTGCTTTGATTCTCCACACAGTCTGTCTAAATGTTGTATTAAGGAACTGATCTCAGAGTTGAATGACTGTTTATCCCCCTGGCTGAAACGCTGACATGTTAAGCGTCACATAGATAACTTCAAAGGCAGACGCAATATTTTACATCAAATGGCTGTGATTCAGTGGCACTGAGACAGACAGAGGCCAGAGATGTTTCTGTAGCAGAACATTTGAGCGTGTGGTGCTCTCTGTTTGGGAATACTGCTTTTTCCCCCCGAATAGATCTGTGGCAAAAGATTTATGGAAATATTACTAGATCAAAAACTCAAAGCTTGACAAGTAGTTTTGAAAAGTTTAGATCTTGAACAGATGCTTAGTCCACTTGGAATCATCATGACAGTTAAAATGGTTTCTAATGATGACTTATCTTAACAGAAAAAGCAGGAAAACACCCACTAAAAGTTTTCAATTATTCCAAAGGACAATTTTCGGAGCCCTTCTACTTTACTTTTACTTTTAATTTTACTTTCTCAGATTAGAAATCTTTCTTGAGCCACTTTCTTTGTTTAAAAAACAAAACATAGTTTGGAGACCAGACATACTCATCTGGGATCACTTCACGATGAAAGATCTTGTAGTGTGTAACCCTGTCGCTGCTCAGTCATGTAGTGTGAAATCCACAACTACGTCAAGATTCCCGATAAGAAGACAGCAAGTGTGATTGCACAGCGCTCTAAAGACTTTGAAAGTCATGTAGTGTGCCATAACTAATGTTGTTCTGAGGGCTCCTTTAAATGCACGATGCGAAGAGAAAATTCCCAGAACATTCACAAGTTCCCGTCGGACAAGAACTTACACTTTGTGCATGACGTGTTACAGTACGGGGTGTGTACATGTTGGTGTGTGTGGCTGGGAGACACACAGCAGCCATACATCTGGGTCATGTGCAGTGTGTGCCAAGGTTAAAGGCGCTGCCAGTGGCAAGGCTGCCCTCTCAGGTACTCTGCCTGGAAACACAGCGTCAGTGCATGTTTGAGTGCGTCTGGTGCAGAGCTGGTTAGACACATTCCTGAGCTGCCTGTCGGTGTGAGAAGCATGAAGTCATGGCGCATCAATCAGCAACCTGCAGTCTCAGGTGCCAGAACTTACATTGTACTGGGAGCATCGGAAACTGCTGAGCCTGCACTTTATACCAGAGGCCTGTACTAATCTATCCTACAACAGCGGTTATCAACTCATTAAGTCAACCCTGGGTTTCACAATCTAGCCATGAGCAGGGTCACAAAGTACACGGAGCGGATGGAGGAGCAAACCATTATATCACACACGCAAAAAAGTAACAGCATCACTGTTGGGAGCACTAGTACGAATAGATCTGACTACAGCTGCATTTGTATAAATTAATGTGTTGCTTAGATGTATTCTCAACTGTATGACAATTATAGCTGTATTATTTCAGCTGCAATAAGAAGTTAATATAAAATAATAATTCAAAGTGATAGGAAGATGAGCAAACGTAAAATTGTCAGGGAGAGCCAATGAGCTTTGCCAGTCTATGAGCTCTCTTCCAGGGCATAGGAATGAGTTCTTAAACCAGGAAGTAAGCTAGCATTATAGCATCCTGGGGTCTTACTGACATAAAATACATCAGTAAACACCTTCAATTTTGAGGATTTTACGTGTCCTTAAAAAGGCGATTGCTAACAAGATTCACTAACTTGTCAAAAACGCTGGTAAGAGGAGACCATCTGTGACAGTGGTGTAGTTCGCTTTAGCATAACGTTAGCTTTTTACTTCTGCTGCATAAGCCTTCAAACATCATAAAAGTGGTGTTAAACTAACAACTGCTGAACAAAATGTGTAAGCATCAGAAACCTGTCGTATGCCGTTGAGTCTATTTTCCAAAATCCCAAAGTCAAATTCTCAATATACCCCATGGAGATGCCAACTTCCAGGTTGGGCTACAAAAATACGTAGAGAGGGATACGTAAGAGATTGGACTGGTCAGTAGGCAGTGCTTTTGTATGTGATGATCTGTTATCTCAAACATAAACTGCTCTGGAGCAACTTAACATGACGATGTAAGAAGTGAACCTGAAGCTACCTTGCTAGCCTCAAATATCCTGCTTTGTAGTACAGGCCTCTGGTTAAACAGCGTCTCCAACCCATCAGAAAATGTTCTTTACAGATGTCGTCTGGAAAACAAGCCCCGCGCACTTGTTTCCTCTAACTTTACTTAGCCCGGAGACCCCTGCTGCTGCCATTCATTTGCACTATTTTTCCTTATAAACGTGGAAATAGTTCAGAGCGAGATGTGAATCATTTGACTCTCCATGTGTCCTTTGAGATAACGTGCCATGGTTGGACCACAAATCTCTCGTCTTTAGAGGAGAGGGAGAGAGAGCGAGAAGGGAAATAACGAGCTCTCTGAAGTATAAAGCATACAGTTGCACATGTCTAATTTCAGGGTCAGAGGACAGATTGCACAAAATGTTTTTGTTACGCTTACTTCTTTCTCACACACGCACCAGACATACAGAATCGTGCATGCAGCTAAAACATTTTGGATTTGTTTGTGCCCCCTGCCTTTGTATATGTGCAATTCTACTACCCTGCATCTAAAAAATGATTTTGCCTTTGATGACCTTTTCCTTTTGATCTGTGTTCTGCAATATTTTTTCCTGTACAACAAAAAGCCACAGACATGATTGATAATGCATGCATGCTCCGCTGGCTGCTGGCATACTGCTTTGATCTCCGTCAAAACTGAACAAGAGGAGCTGATAAAATGTAGGGCAACCCTCGTTCTGCTGGGTTAAAGGGAACTAGTGGTGCTTGGAATAAATGGTGAGACCTAACTGCTATACTGCACACAAACACACATATGGTGTCGGAAATCAAAGCTCTTTAAATCTGACTGATATTATGTTGTCAATCATTCTCCTACGAGCTGCACTGGCCTCTCTTTCACCCAAATGGGAAAGACACCTGCAACCTCTGGTTCCTCTCCCTGCTGAAACAAAACAGAGCCGGACCTGACGGGAGATTGTCCAATGCAGACATCTCCTCTTGTACACGCTGTATATAGACTGGATCTAAAGTTCTGTGACAGCTTTGGCCTTTCCATAAGGGGCTTCAAGACAAACACACACACACACAGCATCCCTAACGCGCTCTCTTTGTCTCTCTTTTACTCTCTCTCCCTCTGTCTAACAGCGCCGCTAGAACATGCATGTATTATTCATTTAGCAACTAGCAGGATGTGGGGCCTTGTCAAGAACTGAACCCACCACAGCGGCGAGCAGAGAGCAGCGGAGGGGGATGGGAGGGAGAGAGCGAGAGAGGAGAAAGACAGAGTGACAGAGAGAAAGAAAGATGGAGAGATGTTGTGATCCGTGGGTCTAGATACAGTAAACAACAGCGAGGCAGAGGCACTAGATAAGATTCACATGCCTCCTACTGCAGCGCATACAACCTCTCCCTTGAGAGCAACATATTCCTACTCTTCTTTGAACTGGGAGTTGAACCAACAACCTCTCTCTGCTCCTCCACAGAGCCATCTCTGCAGATGGAAATTGCTATCGAAGTTGAGAGCAGCCTCTCGTCTCACAAAGCTAAATCTAGGTGGAATATTTAAACTATCTGGCAGCTGAGATTGGCTCCTCTGTCTCCCCTGGCCAATCTAAAACAGCAATCTGACGAGCATTTTCTCCTCTCTCAGGCTGTCACTCAAGGGACATTTGTGGTTAAAAGAGTCGTAACACTCGGTCAGAATGAGCCATAACTCTGAAGATGGGTTTGCGGACTCCCTGTTGGCGGCAGAGGGCGGGTGAAGAAGGGATACAGAGAGGAAAGAAAGGGAAGAGAGGGATGGGGAAAGATGAAGGGTGCCGGGAGAGGACGTACAGGGTTAAAGGAGGGTGAAAAAGGAGAATAATAAAAAAAAAATAGAGGTAAGGGAGGAACACACAAGTGAAGACAAAATTGAGCCCGAGGGAAAAAGGAAAATTGAAGGACTAATGCACAAACATTGGTTTAAATGGGCGAAATCCCAAAGGCCCCAAGGATGTCCACATGTGTCATGTGTGCAGTGAGCATATGTGCAAAGGGTGCAGTGGATATGGAGGGCAGATAAAGGCCATGTGGATGACATGTGGCAGAAGGTGGTTGGATTATGTAGCAGACATTTTGTTAGGTTTGGGTTTAGGGCTGATGAAGGTCAGTTATTCTATCTACTGCTGATATGGTTCATTTAATCTCTTAACATTTGCTTATATTTTGTATTCTGTTTTTTTTTTTTTTTTTAGCTGGAATACAGTACAGCAGCCTGTAGGCCTGTCATGAGCTAATTTTACCAACTCGCTTTGCCTTTTTTTTTCTTTTAAAGGAGCAGTGTTGTAGGGTTTAGTTTCATCTAGCTGTGAGTTTCAGATTGCGACCAACTGATCGCCCCTCCCCTCACCCCTCCCTTTCCAAGCATGCAGGAGAACATATGGTAACTTTAAGTCATGAAAAAATGTGAAAGGCCCTCTCTAGATCCAGTGTTTTGCTTCTGCTGCCTATCTTGATATGAAGGGAGCATGCTAAGCTAAGGAAAACCACCTACACAGTGGTGCTTTAAAGGTACAATCATTTCATCAATCATAAGAAAATGACTCAAAAATGCATGCTAATGTCCCATGTTTTTGTACTTAAAACAACTTTTCAACAAGTTTGCCATTTTAGCTTAAAAGATGATGTTAGGTCAGTATTTAGTGTAGAGTTTGTTTCCACTGACCCCAAGTGGCCAAACAAATACACTATTAATGCTTTAACTTAACGCAGTTAACATGAAATCAGCACAACAGCAGAACTGATGTGTAGAATTAAAGCATTCTGACTTTGAAAAGTGCCAGTGCTAGTATCAAAAGAGACACTGTGGCAGACAGTGATGCATGCTCCGAGCTTCGCCGCCATTTGATCTAATTTGGGGAGACTGCACACAGCCTGCATATATATTTTCACCAGGATTGTTCAATTTTCCTCAAAATCAAACTGTATAGCCTTACAGTAATTTGAAAGATGCCGCTGTAAATAGTGGCCTTAAAGAAGTGGTATCTGATATAGATTTTCTGATACAGTGCAGGCAGTGACATTAAGACAAAAGCAAACAGGAAAGAAGAAAGGAGAAGTAGCAGCACTTAAACCAGAAGTCGTCACTTGTGATCAGCCTGGCTCCCCTGACAGATGACATGTGAACAAACAAGGGCCAGCACTGCTGTGAGTAAAAACAGGGCCCAGGGGAGGGGCCGACCCCAAACCATGTGGCCCACCCTGACCCGCCGCCACTGAGAGCGAGGGCACGTCAGCACAATCACATTATGCTAGATAAATGCCCGGCCTGCGCCAAAATATGTGTGGCTTCTTTGTAACAGGAGGCTGCCACATGGCCTGAATTTAGAAAAACACTAACTTGTGACTCTGAAGATAACACTGTGTGTATGGGGATGCATGAGTGTGTGTGTGTGTGGCACCAACACATGGTTATTATGCCCCCGAGCAGGCTGAAGACAGCTGCACAGTTGTGAAGACAGTAGGGAATAGAAAGGGTCAACTGAACGTGATTTCTCTATATCACACTCATAAAATAGTGCCTGTTGGCCTGAGAAATCCTTGAACTATTCCATCAACGAGCATATTGTGTGACACAACAAATTCACAATCTCAGAATCCATCAGCTATCAGTCTGACGACAATTTGGCCTCTGGGGGCCAGGGCATGCTGGCATTCTGGTGAAGCCAATGGATATACTGTCTAGCTACGACTTCCTCTTTTATAAGCCTCATTGTTTAGAGTCCGATTAGCTCGGGACACGAGAATGGAGTTTGGGTTAATAATGACCAGTGATGGAAAAGATCCCTTACTTTAGGAAAAGTACTATCAACATATTGTGAAATTACTTCACTACAAAAGAAAGTCCTGCATTTAAAAATTACTTCAGTAAAAGTACAAAATGTACTTAAAGTATCAATGCAACGCAAAATAAACCCACTCAGATTGTTATGTACACGGTTGCACATAGAGTTGGAATAAAACATTTTTTTTTTTTACCTCTTTCCATGAAATGACTGCAACAATGTGATTTATTATTGACAGATCATGTGTGAAAACAAAGTTATTCAAACTTTATGGGCAACCGTGTATACTCCAGATATATTATTGGATTATTATTATTATTGATGCATTTATGTAAGCAGGTTTCAATTTTCTCAAGGTTAGGGCTCATTTTAACTACCTATTATACTGTTATGAGGTTCAATTAAAAAAACAACAACAGCCTAATCACTTTAAACTGATCATGTTTTTTGTTAAATCTTGACCTGAAAAGTAATTAAAGCTATCAGCTAAATACAGTGAAGTTAAAAGTTCCATATTTGCCTCAAAACAGTACAAGTATGAAGTTGCAGAAAATGGAAATACTTGAGTAAAGTATAAGTAGCTCAATATTGTACTTAAGTGCAGTTCCATGCTCTCCGCATGGACTTTTTACCTGCATGCAACCAAAGTGGACTTAAAAGTGTTTGGTTAATAATACTTGGACGAAGAAGAAACCAGAATAGAAATCTGTCTTGTTGCCAACAGATTCTGCATGCATATGCACAGAAGACAAACAAATTCGAAACTTTTAACACCTTTTCCCTTTTATTTGAGGCTAAAGAGCTTAAGCGGGTGTAAGATGTGACATTTATCATTTTACAGCACATCGTAGCAGGTTTAGCTCTTGCATGTGTATTTGTTGTGTGATAAACCGCAGGAGAGTTGAGGTGAGGAGCATTACAAACCCTCTAAAGCCCGTTCAATCAACTTCTCCCTTCAGAACGAACTGGTTTGCTTTCAACTGTTAATCTTGCCCTCAGAGGAAGTGAGAGTTGTTGGCGTGTTGGCAGGTGTCATTACCCAACAGCCCATGGGGGCGAGGGATTCACAAACAGGAAGTGATGACATTACACTGTTTCCCCCCAGGCAGCGGATTCCTGTCAGGTCTGCGGGAACGATCTTATTACCATCACAATAGCGCTCGCTTTTCGTCAGCTCCAGCTGCCGCAGCTATTACTTTGCACGGTGAAGATTAAAACAAAAACACCAACATTTTTCATAACCCCTCTCCTAAATCCAGAAGAATTTGATGTAATTAATTCTATTTTTTGAGTCAATTTTAGGAGGATTAATATTTTGGATGAAGCGAGGAGAAGCGAGAAGTGATTTCCCTCGAGGTGGAGCTCCGGGCTGCTGGAAGGAGGGCTGCTGGTTGATTACCCCAGCCAGAGTGAGCCGTGTCTGGGGAAGTGAAGAACGGGGGAGCCCCCTTCATGGGCTCCAAGGGTAGAGATCCATACCCTGGGAATGAGCTAATCCCATAATGACTTCCGAAGATGGCAGAGTTGGATCGGATTTCTTAGCTCGGATAAGAAAGAGAAGGTGAGAGAGAATGAGGGATAGAGGGGTTTGAGAGAGAGGACGGAGAGCCGGATAACTCCCCTTTACCCCGGGGCAGTGTAATTATATCTGAGGATGAGATAAATGTCCTTTTAAACACACTTCCTTGCATACACACACACACACACATGTGCACACATACAGGATCCCAGGTAATGTATAGATGTTTCAGACCTTGGGCATTTCTCCACAAGTCTCCAACTGAGTGAGTGATTTCTCTAAACTGCACCCTTGGGCCGGCGTACGACCATAAGCCAGCCTGTCAGGAAAGCAGGACACACATTTGGTTAACTTCCCAGCGTAGAAAAACACACACACACACACACATAAGCAATCTGGGGAGCGTGGGCCAGCAACGGTGTGAGAGGGAAATGGGTGATAAAATCCTCATTTTCCTTCATTGCTGGGTCGTTTGTCTTCGTCGTGCAGGCGGCTCGCCAGTCATGGAAATGCTGGCCGGCAACCGAGAGCTGAGTCACGTCAGCCGTTCATCGATCATTCGACTGTTTACTGTTACTCTCACTCGCTCTTTCGTTATTTCTTTCACTCCCTCTGTCCAGCTATCCCTCGCTTCACCTCTGTCTCTGTCGCAAGTAAACTCCGCGGGTTTGTAGTTTGACCCGACTCAACCCTTCTTTATTTCTCTCCTCCACCGTCTGTCGTTAATTTCTGTTAATGGATTAAAACATTCATACGCTGGAAGGGGATATTGATAGATGTTTTTCGGATACATGGATTGGACCCAGTTTTCACAATCCAAGACTAACAGTGTAAAGTAAGCATTCTGTCAGCTCAGGAAGCACGTTTTTTCTCTGTATATAGGGGAAAATTGGCAGTATTTGTCAGTGCGAAAGTGTGAGAACATCAGAAATAAACTCCCTCTGAAATATACAGTAGCAGATTAAACCCAGCAGAGCAGCCAACCTTGCTACATCTGAAAATATCTGTAGCTTGTTGCAGCCTCGCCTGTTTTCATACAAAATAATATACAATTGACCATACGCTAAACCCTTCCCTGAACGCCGGCTGTCCAACCGTAACTCAGCACAAGCAGCCTGTCGAGTTATTCATGTGTTTCTCCACATTCAAAAGTCTGCGTTTGGTGTACAAAGAGTTTTTAGTCTTTTCAAACTAAAAACAAAGTGCAAAGTTGAAAGAAATTGTTTCTCTGCTGTATTATGCTAAAAACGCTATGATTTTATGCTACTCACTTAGTTATTGGGGTGTATGTTGCACAGTGGCACAAGTTGACCCTTGTTTTAATTTATTAAAATCTGTGTTTATTCAAATATTTTAATCTATTCTTCCTCCTTTCAACAAAGAGTCTAATGCCTTAAAATAGAAGCTGCTACTGACAGACTGATGAAAAGAGGTAAAACTCCACCAACCAAGTTTTTACTTTTCAATCATCCATCCAGCAGCTGATTCACTAACCTGCATCTTTTCACCAATGAGAAGACAGAAGGAAACCTTCACTGTGGCTCCAGTTTTACAGGTGTTAAACTAATTATCATGGGGAAAGTGTCCAATGTTGTTTCTTTAACAGCAGCAAGTCAAATATGCAATTTCTTAACCTGCAGGAAATTGTGGCCATGAAAAACAGACAATTCACAGATTGACTTGGCTGTGATTGATGGGAACAGTGACTGGTCTTTCATCACTGTGATCCATTACTGTGTGGCATGTTTCAAAGTGTTGGTGCTATCAGGTGATGTGGACTATAGAGTCCGACTGATGGTGGAAAGATCCGTCAACAACTTCTGCCTTATGCTGCTGTTTCAATGAGCTGCACAGGTGACCGAGAGAAAGACAGCTGGAGGTTTGCTGCAGCAGCTACATGCAGAATCCTCTGTGTGGCTCTCCCACACACACACACACACACACATACTGAACCTGATACACCTACACTGTAAACCTCTCACTGGAATCCAGCAAATCAGAAGTTCACGTGTATGTGCAGGTGAGTGTATTTCAGCCGCCAGTGTGTGTGTGTGTGTGTGTGTGTGTGTGTGTCAGGCAGAAGACTGAAGACTGGTACTGTTCAGTTTGTACAGGATGACTCAGCAGCATTCAGCCCCCACGGGAACACAGGCTGTCTGTTAGCGCTCAGCTAATAAGACGCCTGCTTGAGCCGATGCGTCACCATCCCACCTGAACACTGCAGAGAGAGAGAGAGAGAGAGCTGAGGAAGGAGGAGGGAGGTGGGGAAGGAAGAGATGCAGATGTAGATATTAGAGAGAGGGAAGTATCTTGAAGATGAGTGCACCTGTCTCTGAGCACAAGCTGCTGCTTCGGCTCTCTCTCTCTCTCTCTCTCTCTCTCGTGAGTGTATGTGGCTCAAAGATATTCCACTATACTGTATATGACACTATTTTATGTGACTTTACATAAGCAGGATGTGTATAGACACACAGGTAAAGACATGCATCATCAGACAGAACGGTATTATTGGACGATTACGCAAAACTGAACAAACAATTAGTAAAGCCCATGCAGCAGCATCACTTTACTCCACCTGGTTCATTAACAAGTAACTGATTTACATATTGAATTCATATTTCAGGTAATCTATGAAGTAACTATGACCTTTCCTTCCTTAACTGATGAACTAATCATACAGTCTTGCTACATAGAAGGCACACTACTCCTTGCATTGGAACTGAAGGTTGGCTTTGCACTTCATTCATGCACGGCTGAGTGGTCCAATATGAACATAATGTGTTTGGATACTGAAAAAATTTGAAATTGCTTATTTGGAGGTGAGACTGTAGCTGAGCATACTCAAAATGTTGGTTACAATCATTGCACGTACATGCACTTAAAGGTGCTATACTCAAAAAGTTAAAAAGAAATGGGTTTGACTGTCATTCAGACATTCAGAGTGGGCTAGAAATGGTAAAGATAGAGGTAATGGCAACAATAATGCTCCCACTGACCTAGCAAACAGCCAACTAGTGGGACATGAACATGAAGGGATCGGCAACAGTTTCAACAACCCTATTCTCATTCTGATGCCGAGAAGAGAAACTCAGATTACAACACACATACAGGGAGGATTTCTATCTCCGCTCAGGACGCCTTTACACCACTATGTCTTTACATAGCAAATATTTTAGTTGCTGATATATATATTTTCTGAATGTCATGTAAAGCCCCTCTAAGTAATCGGGTTACAGCCGGCTTCCTCCAGCAATCTGATCTTTAAATGTCATGTAAACAAGAAACCTGGTTTCTGTAGTCTGGGTAGGGGATTACAGAAACCTGATTTCCTCAGTTACACTTCTCCCAGAAAACTTTCATTTCTTGGCCATGTATGAATATAACTTGGTGTCAAACCAGCATTTTTAAACTGAGCATGTGCACACAAGGCCTGCAGACAGGGAAAGTAGCAGCAGAGTAGATGGATGAAAGGAGAGATAATTACATGAAGGGATGTGTCCTTGTACTTTAAATAATTCCATTAAAAGTCTGACTGAAACTGAAATTAGTCAGTATTCACTGTCAGTTTAAGAATTGTTTGCTTAGAAAATCAGTATTTGCTGAGACCTATGCAAGAGCCATTAAGTTCTTAGATCAGGAAAAAAGTTAACATCTAACACATGTGGACAATGGACCAATTATCTGTTTTTTTATATTTATTTTTTAAATACATGTAGTATTTTTCCGCTAAATGCATGTTCTTGTGCATACATCCTTGCTCACAATAAAAAATTCAAGTCACTCCTGGTTTCTTCAAACACACCCACCCACACACACACATCGATGCACAGACACATTAAAAGACAGGCCGACTGACTGACAGACACACACAACTGTTTTCTTGCGGCCGCTGGCAATGTCTGGCACTTCTGCGACTCCGTGTCCGGACGACCTGGACCAAGTGTTTTGAACCATGTTTTCAGTTCAACTTTGTGTGTGTGTGTGTGTGTGAACAAAACACCATAATGTGCTGGGTCGTTTAAGGTCAGATTGGAGCAGACTAATCATAGTGCAGACAGTATCCAGCTATCTATTCCAGCAAGCCACAAACACTTGCTCACACTGGACTCATTCTCACTGCAAAAAATCAGCACAGCTGTGGAACAATTAAGTTTTTTTGGACTGTGGATTAAAACCTCAGAGATTCCTAAACCGGGAGGGAAAACAGACACTGATGCAAACAAGTTTTTATAACCCTCAAAGAAAAACAGAAAGAATCTGTGTGAATCTGACCTGGACTTTCCCCCAGACAGATGTGTCACAGGGAACCGCATGCATTAATAAGCTTGTGAACCAAAGTTCATTTTCCTTTCTCAAACTTACACGCCCTGAGAGGCCAATACACACTCTAATGCATTCCTGTTAAACACAGCTTCTCCTTTCAGCCAGTGCAACATTCCTGTTTGTCTTACAAAGATAGCACAGACAGTAAAGGGAGAGAAAAGAAGCAGAAGACGAACAAAAGAACAGAAATGTTCTACGGATGTTTCGTGGGTGTTGGTTTTGTCTTGTTGTTGATGTTTTTGTGTTCCTGTCCTGTTGAAAAACTCACATACCGGTGCTTGGTTCTGCATCTGATGTTCCATTTATACTGACAGAATTTCTGATTATTTTTATACCCTTTGAGGCACAAATCTCATGTTTCCATGGCTGACTACATTGAAAAGCGACATCAGGGTGTACAACGTTTCCCACCTCACAGTCACGAATAGATCAGGTCTGTCACAAGGGTGGGAAAAACATGAGACACTTGGTTGTTGTGTAAAGGCAACTTTAGTTTGTGTTTGCTGTGTAGAAACTTTGTCTAGTTGTGAAAAATCAACTCAAGCATATGTTAGCATTCTGAGCTAACTTTTCATGCAAACAAAACTAGTCAGGTTAGCGGCTCTGTGAGGCTACATCAATACCATGGCAATCTGAGCTAAAGGCTGATGTCAGCCTGCTAACAATGCTTACATGCTAATGTTTCATTTTAAAGTCTGCATGCATTTAAGAGCAATGGAGCATGTCTATAAAGTGATATTTTTCCCTGGGCTGGTGAGGGCATGACCCACCTTACCTTCATGAATTTGCTATTGTAGGAAAGAGAAATTGGTTTTCAGTGAACTCACATTGCGTACTCTTACAAAGTTTTTGCATACACAGAGGCCCTATACAGGGTGTCCATAAAGTCTTTTTACAACTTACAAATTACAAAAGCAAATGAACAAACAAATATGTGAAAATTGTTACAAAATAAGGAGTAGATATTGATGTTTTTTAGCCTCATTTAATACATGGGCACCATTAGTAGCACAAAGCAAATCAAGACGGTACTCGATTTCTTGCCATGTTCACTGTACAACCATCATCAATGGTTGCAATGGCTTCAGTGATCTTTAGCTTTAGGTCAGTGATGTCCCGTTTCTATGTTCCATACATGATATGTTTAACATAACCCACAGAAAGAAGTATTAATAAACCGTGATCCACATTGTGTCTTCTCTTGAGGAGTAGCCATTTTTATAGGGTTCATTTACCACGACCTGTTTCATCAACAGGGTACCTGAAATAAACAAATGCAATGTGATTAAAAATATGGATAACCTCTGAGTACATACAATAATAATTTTTAATATTGTAAAAAAAAAAAAAAACAACTAAATTTTACATCACACTTAGCATTCCTAAGTAAGTCCATATTCAGACAGAATGACCTGTCCTCCTTATAGCTATGCCTCTAGCATGGCTAGAGAGGTTTTGCAGTATGAGATTTTTTTAATGTTCAATTCAATACATATAAATTCAAGGTTAGCCTTTGCTAGCAATGCTTTACTATGAAAATCAATACCACAAAAGAAACATATTACACAGCTTACCTGGTCAAAAGTTGACAGACTATCCCACAGATACAACTGGAGTCTACATCAGCATCAGAGCAGCTCATCTGATTATGTTGTTCGTGTAGTGAAGAAAACTATCTGCAGCAGGACCGCAGGAACTCTTTGTAGCTGTGACTATTCACTGGGAGATGACGAGAGTAAAAATCTCAATGCTGTGTCGACGAGCACCAAAGGTTAAATATGGTGTGTGTGGGTGTGTGTGTGTGGAGGAGACTAGCATCCACCTCATGAATTATAATGTAAGCTGTCAGAGTGAGCGTGTCTTCAGGATCGTAAGTGGCCAGTTCATGTCAGGACAGGACAGCTTGGTGCTTCATTACAACCCTGCCTGTTAGCAGACACACACACACACACAGTGACACACACTATGACCATGACCACCCACTAGACACCAGGGTGTGTCCTGTTGTCCAGTTGATGTACATCACAACAGCGACGGTGAGTTTAAACTGATTATTACAACATTAAATTCACCACAACCATAGTTTAAATATTCCGTAACACCTCGGAGGACACTATCCTTACACAACACACACTTGTCACACATTAAAAACTAACAAAATAATAATCATTTGTAAACAGTTTCCTCCAACTTGTCTGGCCTAGATATTCACACTCAAAACCTGTGTGTGTGTAAATTTTTTCCACATTTGTGATTTGTGTGCATGCTCCAGTGTGTATATAGGATTTTGTGTGTGCTTTAATCATGCTTGGCTGCACCTGTGTGTTGTGAGGTAGCTGTGCCTATGTGTTGTCCCCGAATAGCAAGTGACAGTAGGTACCAGGCCAGAGCAGGGAGAGCCCCAAACAGGGCGGCATGGTGGGGGAGGTGAGAGAGAGAGATGAAGGGAGAGAGGACCCGGGGGGCTTTGCATGGTGCTGGGCAAGACATGAAGGTCATGTCGCTAAGCATCAGATCAGCTGGGCCGCTGGCCTGGGTGGGGTGCATCTGTGTGTTTCTCAAAGAACAGTATCATGAAATGCTCTCCAGGCATCTCAGCGTTTCTTTGTTCATTCGGTTCAATTTGGGTGGTTGAACCTTGAAGAGCAAAAATGGAAAAACGGGTTCTCTGAAGATGCAGGCTTCCAATTTCTGTCGTCATGAGACGTCTGTTTTGATGTTTTACACAATTACAGCCCCTGTAGACGGCTGCATGGCCTTTCACTGTCTAAATCTGTGATTATTAAATATTAAACCCCCTGAAGCTGCACAAATCAGGACTTTTATATCACGAATGGATGAATGTTTAATGTGAGAGTGGTCAATTTTAGTGACAAACCTAGAGATAATTATCAGATCCACTATCATTTTGAAAAGAGCTTTAATGCTTAGCATTGCTATATTTGCATTTTTTCAGTGCAGTGTCTTCTATTTTTATAGCTTTCTGCAATTTCTCAGATGCCCAGAAACGTCCTGAAAACAACAAAATGAAACAAAAAGACAAATTACAGGCAGAGGGCAGAGTCTCTGCAGAACCAGAAACCACCACACACTTCAATGTGTTCATAAATGATGATTGAGAGGGATTATTTTTGTTAGTTTCGCGTACTGTACCTTTAAGCATCTTTCTGCTAATTGTGGTTTTCAGTGAGCACATCACAGTCTTAGCTTCCCTTTCTTGTCTCACTGTCTCAGCCTGGTCTCTGGCAGTGGCACAGCCCATGCTGAAAAGCAGACAAGAAAAATTAGAACATAGTAGAGCATTTAGCAGCTAAAGAGCCTGATATTTCCCCCAGGAGTTGGTGGAGACCAAAACAGAGCTACAAGAGAGAGAATATTGGACCTACATTCGCCAATTGATCAGAAACTTGAAGGTTTATGTTCTTTGATATAATACAGCTTAGAAACATTGTCTATACCTTGCTTTCATACCTTGCTTACCGTCCCTTCTTAGCTCCTGCAAGGTTTTTGGTGATACCATTCCCAGTTTGTTCTGCAACAAAGTGAAGTTAAATGAAACAAGGAGTGATAAAAACCATATTATAGACATCTGAGTAGCAGTTATACTGACTAGACTGGATCATATTGTACCAACATAAAGCTCCTGTGTGAGTCAGACAATAAGTGTGGGATGAGAGGAAAACAAGGATGAGGTAGAGAAAACGCTC
Organism: Serranus cabrilla; assembly: GCA_903364295.1. Lineage (NCBI taxonomy): Eukaryota > Metazoa > Chordata > Actinopteri > Perciformes > Serranidae > Serranus > Serranus cabrilla. The sequence goes on along the minus strand of CAFUXE010000600.1, from coordinate 706,024 downwards.
TTGACTGCAGAGTGGAAAGAGATCCTTCCTACATTTAGCGGTTGAAGTTGCCTTGATACTTCGACTCTTTTCATAAAAAGTTGTCTTGCAGTGGAACAAGAGCATTTGTATGTGTGTGTGTGCATCTGGGTAAGTGTTTGTGTGTGTGCCTGAACCTGTCAGTGAATCATCAAGTCTCCTTTCTACCAGTTCAATAAATAACCATTCCCCCAAATGCCCGCTTTACTCACAGGTCAATTTCCCCTGCAGTCTGACAGAGAAGACTCCCTAGGGAGAAGGGAATGAGTCAAGGAGCCAATATACAGAGAGGAGCTGCAGACTGACTCACGATTCACCCAAATATTTCTCCACCTTACCTAAGACCTGCCTGCAGCTGTGACATTCGCTTTCAAACACAGCTTATACTGCAGCTCAAATGCTCTATTTTTGGATGAGGCTTACACATAATTCTAATTACTGAATGCATTAGTTAATTTATCAATTTCTTTGTGTAGTTGAAAACTGAACTGCAGACAGTTTTGATTACTGATGGTAGTCATCAGAGCGTCTCTGTGGTTCAGTGTTTTTTGGTGTACTGTGTACCTGCAATATTCATGGTTCCATAGTCTTGTTTTCTGCCTTTGAATGTACATTTAAAGGGAACATAGCATGAAAAAATCAGCTTTTCAGTGCTTGTGCAGATACATTTTAGTAACTGAAGTGTCCAACAGCCGAAAAACTGTGAAATAAGACACATGTCAGTTTTTGTGGGCTGTCTAGATCAGAAAACATGCACAGGATTTAAAAAGCCATTCAGATTGGGCTATGAAACATGCAGGCTCATTAGAATGACAGACCCCAATAACCTCCACCCCACGGACTGAGAACTACCTTTGCAAAGGTCTGCCACATTTTTCTCGCAAGCTAATCAAAGAAGACTGGGCCTTAAAGAGACAGGCAATAAACAAGAGTGAATACAGGTATATTCAGACAGACAGTATGAAAAAAAGTTATTTTTTCATCCTATTAAAACACCAACAAAGTTCTAATAGAAACCAAAAATACAAGTATGAACCTGAGAATGAGCAATACATGTCTCTCTTAAGTACCAATAGCATTAATTGGTGCAGGTTGTTTTATAAAGTGTTACCACTCCAGCTTCATCTGTTATCTATCACTGTAAATGGAATATCTTTGGGATTTAATTGCAACCGAATACTATATGTACATAGAGTACATTTTATCTCATGATGTGGCATTGCATCTTCAGTGTATGTGATGTTTTGCAGGAGATGTCTGACATCCATGAGCAAATGAATAAGTGTAAATGCTAAAACCCTGAACCAAACTGCCCTGAAAAAAAACACACACTGGAAGTCTCCAGCTGATATGCTTGTCTTGGCTTACAGCCGATCCACAGTGGATTACCTCCAACCATTTCTGTACAGTGCACTGTCTGACGGATGCAGCTACTGATCAAAAACAGGAGAAATTCAAGAGGAGAGGTTAACTGACTGCACTGTACATCATGTGTTTATGTTGGTGAAAGAAAGGTCAAAACGGGAATACATCCTGTGGCGCTGTGTGCCATACTGTCTAATGGGTGACGACAGGTGTAGGTGCTAGCAGGCTGAGGGGCAGTAAAACAGTGCTGGGGTCACGTGGAGGTTGAAGTCGGGGTCCTGACACTCTCATGAGGATCACTGGCTGACTAGTACACACCATCTTTCCACACAAACACACAGCAGATAGAGAGTAGATCACTCAGATGAAGGGGAGTGAATCAGAAAATAAAGGGAGATAGTTCCTCTCTTTCGGAAAGAAGGGGAATGAAGTCTTTTAATTCTAACAATCAACATATTGATGTCAACAGTATAAATAAAGAGCTTATGAGGAGGCCATTCATGTCCAAAGAGTCTCCGATATCAATATATCACCATTCAAGGTACCATCGTTGTGCAAGCCCACTCGTTGCATATTTTATCAGCCTATTAAATGGTTATTGGTTGTTCCATTACATTTTAATGCGTCAGACAGGGAAAGCAACAACTAGCAACAATCAAAACAGTAAAGCCTGACCGATATGGGCTTTTTCAGACCAAGCTGATACTGATTTTAGAGGGAGGAAATTCTGTTATAACCGATATGGTGGACAATGTAGCAATTTTCGGAGCTAGAATAAATTGTTTTCTGTAGATACTGCACTGATTTTTCACCACTCTGCAAATGTATCTATAGAGCTACTTTCGCAAACATAAAACTGTATTAAATCACCTCTGTACATCTACCTCTGCCGAGGAGGTAATGTGTTCGCCAGTGTTTGTTTGTTTGTTTGTTTGTGTACAAAATAACTCAAAACGTGCAGCACAGATTTGGATGAAATTTTCGGACAACATGTGTATTGGGACGAGGAACAGGTGATTAGATTTTGGTGGTGATCGGGGATCCAGAACACCATCTGGAATTTATATTGCAAATTTATACTATTGGGTCAGTGACCATATTGCCTTCACTAACTGCCGCCATCTAGTGGAGGAAATATTTCAATGCCAGTGTGCTCCCCAAAATACACGCTTTCAATATAATCCTTCTTTAATCCTAGCTAACAGTTTCCAAACCATGCTAAGCAACATTTTCTGCATTATATATTGTGTGTGACATATCTTAAAGCATATACACAGACACAGATGTGGTGAAAACAAAACTACTTGGCAAGGTTTACAAAAATGTAAATCAAGTGGTTCATCGCTATGTACACTAAATACTAATACTGAGCTTTTAATACCTACAATATCCACAGCACTGCTAAGTGTTACTAGGCTGGATAAAATAGAGACTTTTGGAGGCAGCACAGGAAGCCAGACCCTGTTAAAAAACGGGGAGATGTGTCTTTGTGGCCTTGTCCAAGCAGAAAGCTTCATCTGCCTTTCAAGGCCAGGCAGAGGGGCTGATGTTCACACATTAGAGTGTGACCTCCGCTAGCTGACAATGTGAGATCGAGCCACAGGCTGTGTTGCATTTGGATCTGCGGCGTGGACGGAGCTCTGACACAAAGGTACACACGCAGTTTTGTAAATCCTGAGAAACACACATCTGCACTCAAAATACCCACACAAGGATTTTTAACACCTGCCTTCAAAGCCTCTAAAAACACACACAAGTGCACGGACACACATTGCAAAAAACACACACACAGATAATGTGTCTTGATAACATTATGGATGGATGAGTGAGCAGCTCCATAGAACAGTGATTACTGGCTGCTGTGTGTGAAAGGAAATAGATTAGTCACTGTCTCAGCTCTCTCCCTTTTAATAACACAACATATAAACACTCCTTCATGCTGTCTGAGTGGGAAAAATAAACTCAATATTCAATGTTAGGCTCCAAGGAAACTGCTTTTTAATAGAGACTGTGATATAAAGTGAAAATAATAGGAATTACCGGGATATCCACTTCATCATCGTGAATGTGTCTGCTCTCCTTTATTAAACAAATTAGAAAAACATGTTCGAAAAAAGAACTACAATAATATGAATATCATCAGGTCTATTATTATACTCACATTTGTGTCTTTTGTGCATCTTTGTCAATGCGTTTCTAAAGACTGCTTGGAAAGAGAAGAATCTTACGGAGAAAAATGCAAAGAAAACAGACTGCTGCAGCCACATGGAGGTCCTTGAAAGATGCAAAGTACGAGGAGAGGCGAGGTTGAAAGCTCGCGCTGCGCTCTCCCATCACAGGTGCATTCTGGGCTGATGGGAAATGAACCCATCTGCCCAGGCCTGAGCCATTCTCTTGCAATCTTTTCTTTTCCCCACAGAGATAGATAAACGGATAGATGGACACATGGACAGACAGATAATGCAGGCAGAGAAAAACGCCAGTTCACAGCTGTTTACACTAAATGCACCATTATTCCATTCAAAAATCCATTGTCACACAATCCGAGAACAATAAGATTTACTGATTTGTCGGTGGAAGGCGTTATAATCCCTAAATGGGTGATGGTAAAGTTGGTAATGAGTTTGACAGTATTTTCCTTCACTATCAGCACGGCGGCATGATGCTGATGAACACGACGCCTCACCTAATCCCACGCGAGCTCCCAAGACAAGTCGCCTGACAGCCGACACACCAGCACTTGCAGAGAGGTGTCAGGGAGACGACGGCAACAAAGGGTCTTGTTTATTAACGGAGCTCGTGAGGCGACAAATGAAGCATGAAATGAGTATCTCGCACACAACACAGACATACCAGGTACTGTATGGCGAGGGCATGGAGGGAAAGAGGGAGAGCAACCTGTGTCACGCCGTGAAAACGCTCGCAAACATACAGATAAAAAGAATCAATTTCATGGGTCGTGATAGTAAACAGAATGTAGACAACAGATTGTGTGACCCAGTTTACGAGGGCTGTGTGCTGGTGTGTGTCTGCCAATCAGTCCTCTGGTTTAAAGGACTAGTTCAAATATTTGGGAAATACAATTACTTGCTTTCTGGACAAAAGTTAGATATGGAGATTGATACCAGTCTCATAGTGCATTCGGTAAAAATGAAATTGGAAGCCAGTTAGCTTAGTGTAGGATAGAGACAGGAAGTAGCTAGTCTGGGCCTGCAAATTACTCATTCATCACACCAAAAAAAAAGAGAAAACATAAATAAAAACAAGAATTGATTGTTCTTGTAATACGGTACTGACAAGCCTGTAAAGAGACCGTAAACCCTGTGGATTATGTTAAGTAACTGGGTCATGATTTCTGCTTTGTCGCGTTTCAAAAATGTATTTTGGGAGCTTTGAGCAACACAAGCTATATGCCACATAGTGCCTTATGGCCGATATCTCAAACCCTTGGTAGCTCACACCACAACAACCTACACTGACAAATAGCACTGAAGGTAAGAGTAAAAAGGTAGTTTTGATTGTGGGGTGAACTGTCCCTTTAAAAAAAAAAAAGCAACATCCTGTTGCATCTTGAACACGCTCCACAGAAAACCTGACAGTCTCACCTCCTTACAGCTCTGCCTGTTTCTCCAGTGTTTCTCTGTTGTGTTATGAGACATATCAATGCAAAGTTATGTTGAACTCCTCCACCCACCTACGGCTTATACCATATATATTGAACATACTCTTTGAAACCCATATGCCCTCAAATTTACAGGCAAGACAGTTTTCTTGACTTCAGACATTCTCCACAGTGGTTCAATGAGATTTTTTTTCTAACTACATTTCAATCATCAATCTACCTTCATTGTTTTGCATTTGAGGACCCTGGAAACACAGGACACACAGGACACACATTTACTAACTAAAAAATGATATTCAAATTGCATTTAATTGAATATATTAACCATCAGTTTTTAATGACCCCGTTATCTTCCTTTCAAAATCTGACCTAAGCACCGACAGCAGAGAAATTGACCCGTCCTAATGCTTAGAAAACTGACACTGTGGCAGTTTCAGGATGCTACAACCTGTTTCGGTCCCCTTGTGAGGTGAAAAGTGATTTTCACTTTAGGGATCAAGTGTCACACAGGAAATCTTTGCTGTGCTGCAATGAGACAGTTGTAAGAGGGGTGTGACACAGGGACTGTGGACTCTGAGTGTAATGCTGCCATCTATGGGTAGAAACGAGCTTCCACTGATGCCTCAGCAGACAACACACGCTCACTTCTCCTCTCATACCTGAGCATGTGTCCAAATCAGGCTCCTGCCTCCATGATAACCCTGTCAGCTACGCCCCTCGAGTCTAATATGCAGTTACACCCACACGTAGCTCATTAAAACATTACAAAGTCAACACTACAGCTTCTCACACTCCTCCTCTAACAGAAGTCGACCACACTCGACCTGCAGGCCACTGCTGATTGGCATTCAGTTGCCCTGTTGGCACTGGCCAGCTTCTCACCTGGCAGACACCCTGGCAGCAGGTAAAGAGGCAGAGGGCATCATTCAGAGGTCCTTAACCCTGTCACATGTCTGCTATTTCACACACACTCCCTGCCTTCAGGTGAATGAGCGCACACACACAGTATCCACAAACAATCCACATCCGGATCCCCACATGAAAGCAGCTAAATATTAATTTCCCTTTCTGTCATAAATAGCCGAGTGTGATGGATACAACCCACACACCCATCATTGGAGTTAAATTGATCACAGTGTGACTGGTGTACATCATGTGGTGGGTAGCGAAAGACTTTCTGCAGAGTGATGGATAGCTAAAGTGAAGGCAGCTAATTGGAAGTTTAAGGTAAAATCACACTGTCAGTGGGAAGGGAAATTGGCTGTGTTTAATTTATGTTCTTTAGATGATTCCTGACTGAAGTTACAAGATGAGAGAGATGACACACCGTGTTTTTAAAAAAAAAATACAACACAATTCTGGAGTATTAATCACAAACAAGGAGCAGAAAAACAAAGCAGCGGGGTTGTAAGGCAAAAGGATTTGATATGTTCAAAAAAATCAAATATTCCTTTTACAGATTTCTTTCTGCGTTGGCTGCACCACATCATCATTTTACTGCTACAACTCATAGAGCGCCGTCTTCAATAAAAATTCACCATGTAACTCCGCTTTTGTCCGAGTGATATAAAGGCTAGTGCCTGTCCCTGGTTAATCAAAGCTTCTGTTGACACAGGAAGTCTATGGGATGAAGCCATGATAGAGAGGTTCAGTGTGTGTGTGTGTGTGTGTGGAGGGGCGATCCACTTGTACTCACACTGCCTCTCTTCTCTTTGTGTGACAGACAAAGCCGATAGCACCCCGTCAATCTGAAGATAGGATCATTATACACACAGCACCCAGCTATTATTGACACTACATTTGTGTGTAAGTGTGTGAGTGACGGAGTGAGTATGGAGAGGGAAAAATGAGTGTTATAAGTGTGTCAAATGGTCAGTGTAACTGTCTGGCCAGGCCTGTCTGAAGGTGTCAATGTGCTTCAAACAAAGTGTCTGTCCAGTTGTTTTTTTTTCTACTTTTTATGTGGAGAAATGAGCTGTGAACACATTTGGTGAGCGTTCAAAAAGTGTGTGTCGCCATCCACGTTTGTACAATTCAGCCATCTCGAGCCTTTCAATGGTTGTGTTTTCGTTAAAGTTGATGGGGGTTTTAAAGTGACATTTTGAAATGCTGCATAAAAGAAAATGTGAATTAGGGACGTTGACATCAACTGGTTTAGAGCGAATAAACAAAGCTGAACAACAGAACTTTGGTCAGAAGATGGCAGTGTGATGTGTTACTGTAGGTTAATCCGTCAGTAAACAGTAGAAGAAGAGATTGTGCAAGAGAGAAAAAACAATAAAAGGTTGCTAATTGGACAGATTTGGCCTCCCACGAGAGAAAATGGAGAGAAGTCTTCAGGATGTGGATTTATGGCCAACTAGTAGTTGTTCTTTCATGTCAAACCTGAACCATCCTTTTAAATAAAAAAAGTTTTTTGTTTTTTGATCAATGACATAAAACAGACTGTGTCATGATCATGATTTTGCTGCTTCATTCTTCTGGATTTGGTTCCTGCACAATGTCCAGAACATGTGTTCGTAACGCAAATGGAGAAAATGAGTGGAAACAGCTGATTAGTCATGTGAGTTAAATATTCGCTACGTCAAAACTAATTAGGAAAAAGTGTTTCTGTCTCCCGTTTAGCACATTAACTATTTCTCAAAAAAGACAAATAACACCTCAAGTGAGCGTTAATACTTTTAGGCACATTTTTGAGAGTTTTATCAAATTTTGGTGTTTCCATCAAGCTTTTCTTCTTCAAAATGCGCATAGAAATGAGTTGATGTCAACTAAGGACAGCTGGTTTTCACATCGGCTTCAATGCAGATAAAGGTCAGATATAAACATTTTGTTCAGATGACACTTTCTATGAACTGGTTTATTTTTGAAGCATGCCCTCGGAGTATAACTGGGCTTTTAAAACTGATTCCAGTCTAGTTTAGAAGAAGTAACTGTAATCACAAACCCATCTGACAAACATGTGCAGTACTTCTTGAGAAGTGCTTTCTCTCACCCTCTAACTGTAATTGTTCACTTAAAACATGGCCTTGTCGATACTTCTTTTATACCCCTGCCCTTAATTGTAGACAAAATCTCAAAGGGCATCAAACTGACTGTATTCTAATGTCCCCCACACCTTACCCTCTCAATCTGAAATACACAAATTGGTAGAAAATTAAAGAAAGCTCAGCAAGGGTTGTCACACATGGAACAGAGCAGACAACAATTAGATGGTAATAACAAAAAGGCACATGGGTGCACTAATATTTGAGTCCTCTAAGTGCCCTAATCATTTCACTTAGCCTTTTTTTCCTCACTAATTTGGATGCTACTTAAAATGATGATGCACGAGTGTTGAGAGCAAATCTGGGGAAATTTGGACTTTAAGCAAAATTAGGGAAATGGAGGAATGTTACATTTAAAGGGGTGAAATTAGACTGAATGACGCATAATGCTGGCACCAGTTTCATCTTATTATTTAGACTAAAGTGCAACAGTTTAATCATGTTATCACGGTTACTTTGTATAGTCCATGAATGAGTTTGTGTTGGTTTGTGTTTGGTTTTGTTGCAGTTAAACAGCGTTAACAACGAGCAAGTTTGTCAGAAAAAAGATTTAAGGTAAGTCACCAGAACATTTCTCTTTCCTGTGATGTCACTTTGCTGCAATCAAAGTTGGCCTGCCCTTCCTCTGAGTAAGCCCAGACACAAGGACACCTAACATTTAAGAGTAGATCAGCTGAAGGTGAGTTCCTGACACTCCGTAAACTGTCGGTTGCTTTAAAAACAAACCCAACATTTACTGCACCTACAGCTTGACATTCGCTGACCTGTTGCTCTATTCCCAGGGGTAATTGTAGCGACACTTCCTGGCATAATATCAAAATATCACACCTTGCCAGCAGCATGACTGTCGATGGCAGCGAAATCCTTCTTCGCCTGGAAAGCTGCACTCAAATCCTGTGCACAGCCTGGCAATAAAGAAATGTGGAATCCATGTTAGCCCCTACTGCCGGCGCAAGAGAAGATTCCAGGCCCTAAATACGGAATAATGAGGCATTAAAGTCTGGGGCTGAGGAGGGTAATAATAAGAGTGAAAGAGGGAGGGGTGAGGGGGGGTGTGGAGGGTACGACGGGAAGAGGGACAATAGTTTCCCGAGGAAAGAAAGGGTGAGGGAAAGAACGAGGGGGGAGAAGGAAAGATAAGACTGGTGGCTTATCCTAGTTACTGGGGAAGGATTAAGTGATGCGCCACTTCGGTTTGGTTAATGTGTGTGCGTGCAGACAAGCACACAAACAGTCGTGCTTTCGAATGCGTGCACACACCCTTTCTCTCATTCAATCACCCTCTGAGGGACGCACACACATTCAGGCATGTGCTGAGCGGGGTTAAGGAGCTGCGCTGCCCTCTGAGCCAGTCTTACTGGGCTGTAATGACTTTAGAGGATGTCGGATTCTTTTTATCCACCAGTGTAATATAATAAAGCAGAAAGGAGGGAGCTATCTTCTTCAAGCTGCCTCTGCAGGCCTCAGTGGACCGTCTATCCGACTCCTGCTCTTTTTCCCTACCTTGACTTCACCCACCCCGTCTCTGACTCTCTCCCCTCTGCACCCAGAACAAATACTGCGTCCTGACTAACCTTGACCTCTTTCCCTTGTTCCCATTCCTGACTCTCTCTGTCTTCACTGGTGTATTGGGTTTGTTCAGCCTTCTGCTTTTCTTTTCATGCCTTTTTTTCCAAGGCTTCTCTCCTTCTCCCGTGTCAGCCACGCAAGTGTAGGGTTCCTGAACTGCTCCAGTCTCAGTCACGTGCTGTCAGCCCGAGTTTCACTCCACACACTTGGGTCAGGTCCCCTGCTGCTTCAGGAACCCTCTGGTTATCTCCACATTCTCTCTTAAGTCCCACCATCCTTTGTATTCCCTTGCTCTGTCGGTCTTTGTCTGCGGATGCGGGATGAAACAGAAAGTGGGTCTCCCCGGGGGTCAAATGGAGACACTCTGTGCAGCTAACATCAAGTATAAAATGACGGGGAGTCATTTGAGTATGTGTAACCTAAGGAAAACTCTACACAAAAACAATTTAAGACTTGAAATTATTGCAGATGTACCTTGCAGTTTCAGCAGATGTTTATTCTTATAAGATAACTGTCCAGACATAAATCACATTAAGTCATTTCCAGATATTTGCAGCACAGGTGTTGGTTTCTGTCCCTCAGGGTGAAAGAGGACGCGCTTTAATAGACCAGGATGCTATGTAGCCACAAGACATTACATTATGAGAAAGGGGTGTGTTTAGATTTGTGTAATATCTTGTTCTCTCAGGCCACAGTAGAGAATATGCACCATAATCAGCAAACACTAAACAACTTTCAACAATTATTTACTTTTTCCTCTTCTTGTCCAACACCTTGAGGCTTTGTCTTTGACAGCTAAGAGTAGTGAAACAGCAGCTTTATTCTGTGTGACTCTCAAAATGTACTTTGAGCTGTCGAAGACAAAACATATCACAACATCACTGAATGGGCAGTTCAGCATTTAGAGAATCAAATCTGGGAAAATGGCCAGATATCACATTTTTTAGACTGCATGTAAATAAGTGGAACTGTGTGAAAGGCAGACTTCTTTCTCACATGTGATCCAGTGCTGATCAAACCACAACCACTGACGAAAGTGGACACAGCCACCTTTTTAAAGCCTCAAGTTTGGCATTTTGGCCACAATGATCATATTTGAACAAGAGGTTGGTTTCCAGCTTTTTCCATAAAATCAGCCGATATAAGCCAACCAAAGGCCTGTCAATATCTGTGTTCATGCTGTCCAGTATGTGCAATGAAACCCAAACCCATGAAAACTTTTTACACACAATATACAATGCAGAACTAGCTATATTCAGCAATTGACTGAAACTGAACGGTAATTATCTTTATTTAGCTTTTTATTTAATTCCTATCCATTCTTTATTTTCTCAGTTTCTCATTTATAGAATTGTCTGACAATGTAATACATTGTTTGTATAATGTTTAATAATGTTAAATATTATTTAATAAAGTTTCTTTAAAAATAGCTCTCTTATTACACTAGCAGAGCTGTGAGAAATCAGTGCACAAAGCACATGAAAACGGTCTATTTTCAATCCAGCTCAAAAGCTCAATACTATATTGGTCACCATATCGATTATCTATGAACTTTCCTGCTTTAAAATCAGCTCAAAAAGCCCAAACCGGTCGCTTTCTAAAAGGTGGTAAGCGAAATGATTCCACATGTCACATTAACTGTGAAATAAATGTACTTTGCAGAAGTGTGTTTTACAAATGTAACTGATTACTTCTGTTGATGAGTAATTGTAATGACTTGTCTTAAATTTTTCAAGTAACAAGCCCTGGGTTTAGTCTGTACTGGCCCTTTAATTTCTGCTCTCCAAAACCACATCCATGCAAACAGACTTAACTTTACCTAAAATGTTTTACTCATAAAACAGATGTTTATTCACAAACATTCCAGTGAAACACTTACCTCTTCCTCTCCTCCTGCTCCCTGCTCGTCTTCCTCCCCCCATGCTGAGGATCCATCCATCTAACTGCCTCCCTGAGCTACATGTGTTTATGTGTATGCTTGGTGATTGTGGTGGGGGGTCTAATTCAATTCACCAGCAGCCAGTTTCAGTTCACATTAACACAGTTTAATAAAAGACTATTCAATTAGCTATAGAGCTCCATGTGAGCGTGTGCTGCGTGCAGAAACAGAATGGTGACTGTCATTGATGGAGCCACACACCCCAATTAGGCTCACTGTCGACTTCTCACATATGCAATGCCAAGTTGGCTGAGGGGAGAGAGAAGAAAAGTGTGGAGGGAAACAGCGAGGGAGAGAGAAAAGAGTAGGGCAAAAGACTCAAAAAAGAAGTAGGTGCATGTGTGTGTGATCTGACGGCGTGTGAATTCTACAAGTGTCTAACTTTACTTGAATTGATCCCCATTAAGGCTTTACAAAGGGCAGCAGTTTGTCAAAGTCTGACACCACTTCTCATTTGCTGACACCCCTTCACCTGAATGAGAAAGAACACCCGACAAACAGTGTTTCAAGAGCTGAACAAAGGAGAGGAGGACGCAGGGCTGCTTAAACATATACATTAGGCGCCGTGGCTGCCTGTCAAACACGTCTCCGGCTCGCGGTACAGGATGTCTGAGAGGTTAAAGCTCTCGCAACAACTGAAAGAATCGCTTTTCAGACTAACACCTGCAATTTAGCAGGAAAAAAGCAAGACAATTACTGTATATTGGCTGCAGAGCGAGCATAACGGTAACTCCACCCCCAACACACACACACACACACACACACACACTGCTCTGCTTCATGCACATTATCCGCAGCCTGTTGTAGTCAACTGGGCCCAGTAATTGTCAAGGACTGGAAATCAATAGTGGCGCATTGTGAGGCGTGAGCAGCCATCTTCTAACCTCGCACCATGCAGCTGTCTCCCCCAATCAAAGCCGGGCCGGTTACCACGGCAACCTCAATCCCCAATCTTTCACAGTAATAAGTCGGGAAAAGAAAGGCATTGCACTGAAGGTGCGGGGTTGAGAGTAGAGTCGCAGGAGAAGGAAGGAGTGAAAAATAAATCCTATTCTTAAGAAACTCTGAAAAATGAAATCCGAGGCATTTAAGAGTTTCAGCTGTGACACACCTTCAGTGACGAGGCCCATTCAGATCCAACAGACCTCGTCTCTCTTTAAAAAAACAAACCACCATCAAGATTGTGTTTATCTCATTTCACCGCCAAACCGCATTCAAAACATCTCATAAAGCCCAATGTTCTGTTTTTTTCCCCCACCCATTGTGCTCTCTTATCCCATATATTGGTGAAATATCCCTGATATTTCTGTAATTCAGCCAATTTAATTAAAGGGGGTGGGTTTCTAATAAAAAAGCCAAATGGCAGATAGCAGTGCCTGGGCTTTTCAGGAGCTTGTTTAATCAGAGAATTGCTGAATGGGAGAAGGCAATAACAGAGTGAATAGAGTCTGGTATTTGTAAAGAAATGTCAGGGAGAGAGGAGGGATATGAGAGTCACTGGCTGAAACCTCTAATATGGTGCTGGCTTTAATATAGGCGATATGTGCATCATGTCTGTTGGGTGAGAGCTGCCTAATCCCCTGGTGAGAAAGAGCAGTTTTGTGCCTGGTGGTGTTTGCTGGCTCACACACCAAACTGGACGGACAGACCGATAGCACACAATCCTAAATCAATGCCGTTGGTCTCTGTATTTCATTTTCACTTTACTAGATTTCTATAATAGAGCATATAATGTATGGATCGGTCAGTAGCGTGATCGATGTTGGCAAGTGAGAGTCAAACTGTGATCAATACATCAGTCCTCTCTGCTGCCATTAACAAATACACTCTATTACAGTCACATCGACGGCCACTTGTGTGAATGTGTATTTATATGCAGGAATGACGTCGTATTACAAGTCCATTAATATTCTGTGTGTGTCTGTGTGCAATATGTATGTGTGTGTGTGCGATAACAAGCCTCTGTCATTCCGAGGGCAGCCAGCCATGTCCATATATAAGTGGAAATGCATCTTAACTGAGTCCCTCTCTTTCAGACACACACACACACACACAGGGAGCGGGTTAAGTGTGTGAGTACAGAGTAGTGCTGTGGGCTGACCTTCAGGGTTATCTGGAAGGTTCCTCCGCACCTTGCTGCTAGAACCAACCCTTGCTGTCACCATGGAAACACAGCTAGCAGGGACAATATGTGGCCTGTCCGGCGTGTTGCTCATGTGCATGCATTCATGCAAGTACCTTTACGTGACGCGCGGGTTCACTACAGTGGAGAAACATGTCAAACGGACAGGTACACACGCACGCACACTTCACTGTTCATCTGTCCTCCACTTCATTTATCCCTCATTTCCTTCACTCTCCTTTCCCTTCTCTGTCTTAATGAAACCATGAGCACGACACACAATCAAGCCCCTGGGCCTGCACAGCGTTGTCAGAAGGGTGCACACGACCCCATTTTCAGTAGTGGAAGCATTATTAGCGTGCCGTGACAAGAGACAGCCAGCTGCACCACACGCACACAAGCACGCAAGACACAAAGACACACAACCTGCAGTCTCATCACCACCGGATCACTGGGATTTATTTCAGCGACGGCAGGGATGTGCCGCCGCAACACGACAATAAATCAACACATCATACACTCTGGAGTGACATGTCAAGATAATACACTCAAAAACCAAGAATGATGGTGAGTGGGAAAGAAGAGGGTTATTCAGTGATGGTTGATAAATAAATGGATGGATGGAAAGAAGAAGGACAAAGGAAGGCAGAAAAATGGACGGATATGATATGCTCTCTCCTTCACTTCTTCTCCTCCTGCTCCAGCTTGCGTTGGGTTTCTCAGCCGTGATTCGTCAGCGAGCTCTGAAAAAGGGGGGCGAGAAGGGGGGAGGGAAGAAAAGAAAAGAGAAACCATCATTTTACAAATTTACATTACTGGGACCCAAGGGGAAACTCACAAAAGTCACGGTGCGTCATGGGAAATCCAATCTATCACACAAAACCACAACATCCAGAGAGTCACACCGCAAATGACCAAAAATGGCAAGAAAGTGTCATCTTAAAATATCTAAATATTGTGAAGGGGAAGCTGAACATTTCTCCGATTTCTTTTCCTGAAACTTTTGACATTTGACAGCAAAGACTATTTCCTACCAAATATAGAGTCCAACAAATACAGTTTTTCTCCTCAGGTTAGGGAAACACTAACACAGTGCTCACATTCATTGCTGTCTTTTACTGACTGTGGAGCTATTTATCTATCCAGCTGCACATTCTTTCTTGTAAGTATATGTTTAGAGTTGATAATTACAATGAAGACTCTTTAATCTACATTGTAAATTTAATATCTGTATAAAGTTTATTACTGACTATTACATTCTAATTGTGTAACCAACTATATGGCCAGCCTTTAAAAAAGGATTGACTGTGTGAGAAAGGGAGAAGAGAGAGAGAGACATATCCGCTTTATTTTTGATACTTGGGAAAATGTTCAATCTTTCTCTGGAATGTTCATTTGTCTTATTTTGAAACTACCATAACTCTTGCATTTAATCAACTAACTGGTCAACATTTTTCATCCCTGAGTGTAAGAGATGTAAACATACATGATGCATTCCCCCTCAGCACACAGAAAATTGTAGCCTGATTGGCGCGCTGCCCTGGAAGAGTTTGGCCTGTAGCAAATACAACTGGTGTTTAACATCATGTGGCAACACACACACACACACACACAGTTCTCATCCAGTGAATCACAGTAGCTGCAGGGAAGGTCTGTAGTGTTTTTTTAGTACAATAAGCCAACAGTTGAGGTTTTCTCGGTCAGTGATTTTTTTGTGGAATTGCTTGTACAACAACCAACAATTGCAACAAACTGAGTAACCACTCAAACGAACCTGTCTGCCTGAGGAAAAACAACCTCTGAGCAAGGCACTTTAATACTACTCTGGAGTAGCCGCAGAGCATCGATGTCATTTCAGAGCTTTTCAGTTACTCGTTTCTATTCCTTCATTCCACCTTAAAATCAAAGAGTTTATAACTGCCTTTTGTTTGCTTATCGGGACTCTGTACTGTTGCCATAGCACCAATGCTTCCACTGAAGTGACAGCACCAGTAGACTGAGGGGAAAGGGTTGCAGTTGTACATGTTGAGACTATAAAGAGTGTAAAAGGACTAAAGCAGCAGGAGGTGACGCGTGTGTCTGCATCTGATGCAGTGGTCGTGGCACTATATAACGCCATGGAGGGATTTTCAGTGTATTTATTATATGCCTACTCTAATGAGGCTATTGTCTCAAAGGTGGAGTCAGCGGTTCTGGAGAAAGATTAGTGGTATTTGAACTCAACACCCAAACAAATACAGGCTTTCTGTCAGTGCTCCTTTTTTACCATCGCTCTCTTTCCCACTGCCTTTCTCTTCCTCTCTGTCCAGTGCATGAACACAGCTGTTGCTGTTTGGCTGGAAAAGTGTTGTGTGGCTCAGTTGGAGCCACTTTTTTCCCCATTTACAGCGCAAGGGCAGTTGCACACACACAGAACGGACAGCGAGTGGACTGTGAAGAGACATTTATTGATTTTGACAAAAAAAAATGCATTGGATCAGAATCACTGACTTCAACTGGGTTATGAACAATTTATCTGGTCTAATTTCAAAATAACACAGATTGCCAGACTATCATATACATCTACACCATCTAATTCCCAGTGCCTAACTGTGTTACTTAACTCTTAACTTCAAGATATATTTAAAATAGATTATTTTATCATTTTTAAGGTTAATCTAATGAGATGCTCTGCTTATGGTTAGGACTAGTTTTTGGACTGACCAGTCACATTAAGAAGGTTTCTCACACTTAATCAAAAAGACTCATTGTTACTCATCATGTGCATGATTGCTTCTTTATGCTGCAATGCAAACTCTGTACTGCTTGTTTCCCGGTCTTGTTTTGGTTAATGCAAACAAATAGCATCTACAAGAAATTAAAAAAAGAAACTCAAACAGAAATTAGGTATGATACAAATTACTCAAAAAATTAGCAGTTTAAAAAAAAGCAAAGGTATAAACATTCCAGAGAGGTGTTTTAAAATGGGAGAAGTTTATTCACTGTGCTGCGGCCCTGCATAAGCACAAGAAAGCTGATTTAGAACGGTCTTTGTGCTGATGTAGCGTAAGAAACACTGATTATGTATTAGGAAGGCAGCCTACAACGGGGTACAACTAAACACCCCTTGTGTCAATACACATCCACACACACAGTCACAGAGAAAGACACAGGGCGACCCGGGGTTAGTGAAGCATTAGCTTGTGGCTGGTGGGTGGGCTAGTTGGCATGCTAACTACCCCGGTGCTCGGCTGGCAGGCAGATATGCTGGCGGGCAGGTTAGCTGTTCACTTGCCAAGTGCAACCGAGGGCATCGCAGCCTGTGCCATTGAATTGGAGATGAGCGGCAAATGTGACAAGGGGATTTAGCTTTACTGTTCCACTCACGTCCCGAGATATAAAGGGAGACAGTGTGTGTCTGCATATGTGCATGAAAACGTGTGTGAGAGCGCCTCTGTTTGTGTGTGCAGGAGTTTATGCACCCATTAACACGTGTGCAGGTGCATGCTCGTGTGAGCGTGCGGCGGCGGTGTGTGTAGGTATACAGCAGTGTGATGGGACATTATGCCTCATGCATAGTGCATGAAGTAGTTCCTGAATTTCAAACTGACCCCAAGCACCTCCCACAGTACACGCAGTTCAATTTGGTGCCCCAGGTCCAAATTTGGACCGCCGCCATCCACACTTGGATAATTTAAAGACAGGAAAAGCTTTTTATTCACGACACCTTAGGCAGGGAGGGCAGCCAAATATTCAAGCCCAAGGTCTGCGGTGAATTTAAGACGTACACTCAGCTGCCCGTTTATTAGGTACAGCGAGCTAAAGCAGTCTAATCTAGCAGTCCTGCAGTAAATCCCACCGTCATGAAGGTTATAATGTGCAGCTTTTGTTGAAACTGTTTTAAAGAGGTGCTGATTCAACTTTATGGTCATTCCAGAGGATGCAGTTTGTGGTGCTGTTTAACTATAGTGCGTTATACTGGGACCTGCTTCTTATAACATGTTCACCCCATTCACAGTAAATCAGCTAGATGTCGTAGACTTAAAATCCAATAATATCTGCTGGGACAAACTATAAAAACTTGCAGGCCAGCACACCATTTATAGAAAGATACGATCATGTGGCATTATGGATGTGGATGTAATGTTAACGTTACTCTCAGCCTTCTATCTTTTGTGTTGCTACAGTATGAGAATTAATGAGAACTTCCTGTCAGCAGCCAACCATCAAAAGGGTTCTCAAGGTGTTCGCTAAAGAAAATCTTGCGTTACCTGATATTTAAGATTCTCCTCTCAAGCTAAACCCAGACATGAATGAAAAGTTTGTCAGAGAGAGAATCCAGCTTCTGAATGATTCTCTGATGGTAAGCGGTTCAGTTCCAACAGCAGAGTTTGTAGATAACAACTACAGTGACATGTGACTGTGTGTGAGAACAGTGTGTTTCTACTGGCTGAGTGATAGACGGGAACAACACAACAAAGATGGTGGCACCTGAAGCCTCAAAAAAGGAGACAAAAATGAAAAATGCATGCCAAAAATGTAAGTATAATTTTTCTGACTAGACTAAAATGTCTAAAATTAAAGGCTAAAGGGTAAACACTGACCTTATACTTGCATTACTACTGTATATCTGAGACTTTTTGATAAATCTCAGCTCAACATCATCACATCTAGACATTATGTGGCAGTAATTTCATTCTGAGCTAAAAAAAAAA
>CAFUXE010000600.1:659475-683148 GCA_903364295.1 Serranus cabrilla | reverse complement strand
AAAACGGCAAAATGTCCTGGCAGTGTAAAATGCAAATTGGATAAAAGTGCAAGAACACAAACGTCACATTGAAACAAGTCGGAGGAATGCGTTCCAAATAGCTTGAGAACATCCTTCTCTTTGTTAATCTCATTTGCTGATGCCAGGTACATAAACCACCGGCTGTATTAACACCCTGACAGGACATTTCTCAGCCCTGCTGCAGACGGACACTCGTGTTTTAATTGCTTTGGGCAAACGGGTTTTTACTTCACCTCATCATCGGCTGTTCCAACTGTGAATGTATCCTCAGCAAGTCTTTTGAGGGTTAGTGCCTCTGTAACGTCTCTGTGTGGCTTAATCTACCTGCTTCCTCTTGGTGATTACATGTTATGCTTACAACATCATTGAAAAGCCCAACAGGGCCAAGTTCTTGGTGCCACTCTGCAAAAAGTGACAGATATTTCTGATGTGCACTCATCCTGATGTGGGACAGCTGTAATTGAATTCACAGATATAGACTTACTGTCACTGAACACTGGCCAGCTTGGAGCTTACAAGACATCAGAATAAGGCGCCACAGGAATGAGTTCTTACACCCGGAAAAATAAGTTAGCATTTCAGCGCCCTGGGGTCTCTCCTCTCAAACCCAATGAGGATTCTGAATGGGCTTTTGGTTAGAAGCCTGAAATAAGCTTAAGAGATGTTTGCGTTTTGTTGTACGACATAAAATACTTTATGTCGAACTTTGAAGTTTTTACATACCTTAAAAAGTTGGTTGCTAACAAGTGGCTGATGAAAGTACAATGGTTCTCTGGGACATTAACGGTCAACATGCCGGACACAGACGGCTCACCAGTCCGTCTTACAGCCTCTAGCTGTGTTTTTCAGTGCTCTATAAAACTCTTGATTGTAGATTAGGTTGATAAACAAATTACTAGGCTACGGTTTCACTAGCTCGTCAAAACTGCTTGTCGGAGACTGTCTGAAACATAACGGTAGTGACGTTCAAGTCATGTTACCGTGGAGTAGTTTGCTTTAGCGTAACGTTAGCTTTTTACTTCTGTCGGCTGCATTAATACTTCAAACCAAATCATAAAAGTGGTGTTGTCACTAAAATATGACTCTTAAACCCGGGTCTGAAATATTACACCTCTGATTGTAATGCCATATAATAAAAAGTGTTTCTATATTTTCCCCATTTTCCGTTTGCATATTATCAGCCCCCCACCAGCGCCCTCAACTGTTGCTGCCTTTTTATAACTATAATGGAGAATAAAGTCATTTTTGATTACCTTTAAAAAATAGCACCATACACCCAACTACAAATGCATCTGTTCCACACACTTTTTTGTTTCAACAACGCTCTAGATCTGCTGCGGCAATCAAGGCAAAACTAGAGTGGCACTTAACCAAGCACCTCAGAGGCCGGTGCCCATTCTCACATATCAGGGCAGACAAATACTGCAGTAAGGAGGCCGACAGGTTCAAGTGGGTTAAGTATGCGGGATACAGTGGCCAAGTGTTGCTACAATACTGTTGGTCCATGCTAATGGTATTAAATGGCACGGCAGTAGCATTCTGCAAATGGTTGGCGCTAAAGCCTCGGAGTATTGAGGAGGAGGGGGGAGGTGACACTTACAGTAAGTGGTGGTTTGAGAAACGTTTGTTCTTGAATGTGACTTTGAGGACGGCTGTGTTTTGTTTCACTAAAAAGGAAGTTGAAAGAGAGAATGGATGAAGAGAGGTAGAGGGTGGACTCTCTGACTCTCTTATGCAAACACATAAATGCAAGCACACACTGAATATAAAAACTTCCAATGACAATAACCATATAGTGGCAGTATATAAGATAACATCACACTAAAAAGAGACCACAAAGCTTCTCGCTATCGCAGGGCCTTGGTGAGCTGACATTTACCCTGCATCCCTAACACACCACACACACACACACACACACACAAGGTGACATATGCATGACAATGGCCCAAGCAGAGACGCTGACAGGAGAGGGACAGCAGGGTGATGGCAGAGAGGAGGTGCAAGGCCATATCCTGAAGCAACTGTCTTTAATGGATGGCAGAGGGCCGAATGTGTGAAAAATGTGTGTATGTGTGTGCATGCATGAATCATAAAACATAAAAGAGCTTTTGAGTGACATATAAGGAAGGCTGTGCCACTGAAGATAGTGAGTTGGGTGGACTTCAAGCGGGAGACAGAAAAAGTGAGATAGATACTGTAGTGATGTTCAGATCAAGACACTGGCAGAGAAGACAGATAAGCAGGCCGCTGGTTTCACTGGCAGATTGATTGACAAACAGACAGGCTGACAAAGAGGAACAGATATATACAGTTGGAGCCCCATATGAATGAACTCTTGGAAAGTCATACAAGTCATTGGAGCTGGGCGGAAGTGGCAGAGCTGATCCCAGCCAAGACGGCCTGGGCCTGCTGCTGTGATTCATGTACACAAACTGTAACTTTGCTTCCATGATACAAAACCGCAGAAAGTACCAGAAGACGGAGTAGAGAGAAGAGTTTTGAGGCAGACTGATGGTGTTCGATAGGCGTCAAGCTTAATGTGCAGAAACAGACAAAAGAGTGAAAGATAACTATATTCAAGAAAAGCATGAACTATCAGGTATCAACCGCAGACAAAGATTAATTCTGGGGAGAAAAATACAGCTTTTTCCCTTTAATCACAGGGAAGAATGCATCTGCTTTAGAAAATCCTTAAAAGCACATGCTGATAACAAAAGAACAGAGCTTTTAAGCTGTCGGGAGGTTTTCAGCAGGCTAGCTTTGCTGTCTATTGAGCAGTCATGTTATTGTCGCACAAAGCTGAAAAACTACTGAATCCAATTACATTGTGTGTCTTTTCTAACTCGCTAGCTATTTTATCTGCCCGTGGACAGCTAGTTTATTTTTCTTGTTGGTTTAAAAAAAACTGCCCTCTCTTCCAGAGTGCATCTCAAAAAAGTCATTTGGTGTATTATTGTTATCCTCCCCGTCTTTTGAAAAATACTAAATTATGAAAGGCGAGTATGTCGGCCCAGTGTTAATGGAATGGTATTATAAAAGTTTTGCTCCTAAATGAGACAGTCAACATTTTTTTTAAAAATGACATCAATTTTACACATTTATTTGTTAAATCGTTTATTTTCTAATGACTTCTGAGTGCCACAAATAAACATTTTCCAAATTGTGGCGTTTGCTGGCTAATGTTTCATATTGTCCACCGCAGCACATGATGAGCTCATGTCAGGTGAATGTAATTACCTTCTTGACAACTGTTTCACTTTTGGAATAAGCATGCGTGCACCTCGTTCAGAGAAAAGGAAAACCTCAATTATAAACAGTCTCACCATTAACAAAATGTTTCCTGCAGGGTCTATAGAATATTATATTTCATAATGAAATGTGATCCAGTGCACTCTCTCATGACTACATCTGCAGTGCATATTGCTCCCTGTTGACCCTTAACTACCTGCAGCCATTCTGAAACTTTTCCTAGTAAAACTCCTGTCCAAGTGCTCTGCTCTGCCAAGCTGCTGGCTCTGTCAGATCCATTTATAGACAGGCAGACTGGACAGCTGCCTGCATGTCCAGAGGGGTCCTGGGAGTGCCCACTCATTTCTTTTCATTAACGCTGACTGATTGGGAGGCCCCGGTGGCAGATCTACTCGTCTCCCATCTCTATTTGACCCAATCTCAGTCATTTGCGGATCATTCCAAGGTGCATTTGAGTATTCATAGTTTAACCTGGCATTAATAATACTTCCATAAACACTAAAAAAAATAGTGAGCCCTTAAAAGGTGTCTGTTTTATGAAAAGAAGTCTTGAAAAGCTATTAGTCAGCTTGATGATATAATGTTTACAGGTACACTGTGGGTCCCCTTTAGGACAAAGTCGAGACTGCTTCCAACTGCTGTGGGCTACAACCTGATTCCCATTCAGTCATCAGGGTGTAAGAAAAAACTGATACACTTGAATATTGACATATTACGTTTTGTGATACTGTATTGATTCCCAAAGACACTGTACTGATTTTTTTGTTCATAGTTTACATGCAAATATTTATGCTATGATGTTGGATGTTACGGGACTGTAAAAAGATGCAGAGCCCACTGTTAACTATATCAAACCATATTATACTGTATCTATAAGCAGTTCCTGATTGCAGTAGGTCAATGGATGTACAGGCAACCTGATGCTGGATTACTAGAAAGACTCTCAGGCAACTTGAAGTTATAATAAGGTTTTTTTTAATTATTATTTCTAAGCAGATTTATGGACATTTATCTGCAATGAATAACATCTTCTTAAAATGGGGCCCTAAAAGTACCACTAGGGGTGTAACAATATATTAGTCTGAATTAACATATGGATTCACTGATCAGTGATCCAATATCAGTGATACAAAGTGAAAATACAAATACATATCATCATCTTCATACTTCTGTATTTTGAAACCCAAGAAATACAGACATATTTGGATGTTTGTCATTTAATGTCTGTAAGAGCTCAGTAATAAAACTGT
Source organism: Serranus cabrilla (assembly GCA_903364295.1). NCBI lineage: Eukaryota > Metazoa > Chordata > Actinopteri > Perciformes > Serranidae > Serranus > Serranus cabrilla. The sequence goes on along the minus strand of CAFUXE010000600.1, from coordinate 678,628 downwards.
CAAATTATATTTTAGTTACTTTGATCAAATTTAACTGATTGTGTTAAATGAGCATGTAATATTGTCTCATATCGACTGCAGCTTCCCGAATTGAATCAATTTGAAATCATATCATAAACTTTTATATCAGAAAATATCATATTGTTGTCTGAAGAAAAAGAAAACATTTGTAATGTAATGAAACTTGTGATCTACAACCCTATAAAGCACTGTAACCGCAGCATCTTCCCATTGTTTTCAGATCACCGGCATGTATCTGTCTCTTTCACCTCACGCAGTATCTTCCCCTCACATCTCTCTTTCCCTGCGCCCTCCTTCAACTCGCTCGCTCCGACAACACTCTTCTCTCTCCGTCTTTATTTCTCTGTGGCTTCTTTATTTCCGGCTGCTTTCACTGACCCCGTCTGCCTACTCTTGTAGCACTATATGTGACCCTGTCCGATGCATGCTGCTGGTGTTGCTCCAAATAAATGCATGGGGCTTTAGTTAGTATGGAGGCAAATAATGATAGCAAAAAGATTTTAAAACAAAGCCTGACAGAACCACTGGAAGAGAGGTTTCAGGTCTAAAACTATGGCAGAATCGCTTGCTTAAATTACTATCTGAACTGGAAAAATGGACAACCTGACTCTGCCTCTTAAAGGAGCCTTTAGTTAGGAATGTGAGTGTTAAACAAAGATAGCAAGTTAACATGGGAGGGACAGCACCTTACATGTCAAACCTACCTCAGACCTAACAGCGCTGGCAGTGCAGCTCAGAGCTAACACGCTGGCTAATGTGACAAAGTGTGCAGTGAAGGGCGGTGAACGAGGCTTTAATATAGGGAGAGGGACAAATGGATGGAAGAGATGGATCAACAGTGACATCTGCATGAAACATCCAAGGATGAGCAGCGAACACTCAAGATGGGTGGATAAGGAGAGAAATCACGATGTAAAGGATATAATATAGGGTGTATATTGGGTGCAGATGGTTTATAGGACACTTTAATGTGAGGCCTCTAACATTTACACATTTTTATCTGAAATCTAGGAACATTTATATGCCTTTTTATGTTTGAGCTCGGGTCTCTCATTCTTCAGCACTCTTCAGAAGTCTTAAAGGTCAACCTGGAAATCCAAGCATCTTCAAAAGAATCCCGCAGGTCAGTCCTGAAGAGCGAGATTTCATCTCTGTTAGATTATCCCAATAAAGAAAGGTTAGACAGAGAAGATGTCAGTGATAAAATGTTTTGGATCAAGATTGGGTTTTTTTTTCAATGTGAGACAGCAACCGTGGGGAATTCTAAAAAGGCGCCAACTCTTGGAGCTAAACGATGACTTTCAGGTGGACAAACTCTGGGTTCTTAACAAGTGAATTCACTTGAGAGTCAATAGTTTGGTCTGCAATGCCACAAACAGAGACCTTAAATAATCAATCTCACATTGAGCACAGTTATGTTTGGCCTCTAAACCACTGTCTGAAAAGGACTAGACCTTATTTATCAACGTCAGTCAAATCCACTTTCATCCACCGGAGGAGAAGTTAAGGACTTTTCATTTCTATTCAGAGGACAGTGTGGGGTCTAAGCCTGCTCTGGTTTTCAGCCCACAACACTTTCACTCACAGAGGTGTAGTGTTGATACGCTCGATACAGACTGAAGCTTTCTTTTTTATTCAATTGGCCTTTTACTCTCTCTTTTTGTCTCTTCTGTCTCTTTCTTTCTCTGGCTCTCATTCACACTCACTCTGTCAAGGATATGTCTGATTGCATCTGTATTAAACAAGAGAAAAACAGCTTGCCTTTACTCTGCACTTTGCTCTGACATTCACAATCTGAATTTATACAACACATGCTCAAGAAAAAGCCCCACATACAAACACTTACACAGTTTTTTCCAAACAGCACCATCCCACTGGCAAATGGATCTTTTGAACCAGTTTAAAAAGACTGATTGCTTTTATTGTGAGCCTTTGCCTTGCTTTTATCGACCGTTTAAACTGCCAAATTCACCAATTGTTGTTTTGTGCCTTTTATCTACTTTGGGGCTGTATCAGTGCATTTTGTCACGATAATAATGTGCAAATTGCCCCATTCATTATTGTTTTTTGATGGAGAAATTGGGTAAAATAAGCACTTTGTAGATAAGCGCAGGGTCTGAACACTATTTGCGAAAGTATCAGCAGAAAGCAGAATGCATTTCAAAGAGCCGAATGCCAAAACTGATTTTAATACACTAATAACGGTGTAATCTTCCTATCAGAAAGTTCCAAAACACTGTGCACGCCTGGCGACTTATAAATCCGCTCAATAAGCATGTCTCATTGATTTAGCTTCCTATTTGAAGTGTCAAAGTAACCGAACATGCAGATTACAATTCTCACAAGTTAACTGATTCGGTATAAGGGCTGAAAGGATTATTTGTCTCTTCACCTTTTTGTTCCGCTGTCAGTGTGTCACTGTGGAGCTCTCTCCAGGTCGCACTAATTACCTGCTATCCTTCTGTCTTTTCAAAAAAACTTGGAGCTAATTAAAAAAAAAGAATCTTTCAGTGAAATGGAGATACGCCAAGCGCTGTGGCCAAGTGTGTTAGTGACAACAGGAAAACTTAGAGTCAGAAACTGATTGCAAGTACAGAGTGGAGTGCAGCAGAATAAAGCTGCTTCTCATATGAAAAACAATGTCCAGAGAATCAGGTCAGACATTGTCTAGAGTTGCCCTTTAACAGACGTTGTCAGTGTCAGACATGTTTTTACTTACTGGAAAAACTCTGTTGGGTTTAGGTATTGGGAACAATGCAACACTTACAGTCGTGTCAGCAGTTTGTAGCGCCTCTTACTTTTCCTTTAATTTCTTGTCGTCTCTTCAGTTTAACATTTCTGTTGCCGTCTTTATGGAAATTACTCATCTACTTTGGCTTCGGATGTTTGTATTCCTTCGATTTAGCACGATTTAATCATTTGAAACATCGCTGACACACCCTCACTCACTACAAATTCTCCAGAAAAAGAGAAAGTATGATTGCACAGTCTTTACACAACTATCACACATGGGACATGATGTTAACTTTGTGCAGGGGCGCTGGCAAGTTAAAATCTGTTTAATATCCAATTCAACTGAGTTGTGTTCTTACATAGAGCTAGATAAGTTCAGGGTTGCAGTGCATGTGTAAAAGGGGCTCCTAATGGAAAAACAAATAAGAACAACCCTATTTCTTCATTCTCTCACGCTCCCCACACTCACATACAGCATGTAACACTCTCCTACCTTCTTGGCTTGCTGGACACAGGTCATGTACTGTCTGGCCAGGCTGGAGCAGAGCAGGGTCTGCTGTGGATTTTCTCCGTAGCACTGGAGCACCTTGGCCTGCAGCTCAGTGCACACCGACACCGTCTGTCGAGGTCTGCGCAGAAACGGAGAGGAGGGTCAGTGAGATTAGAACACAGTGCTGCCAACTGAGAATGTCTTCATTTACTGTGTGTGCTCAAACCTCTTGGCTACAATTATCATGCTGTGCATTTCTAACAGTTCATTGGGTTGTTTATTTTAACTTAGCTTCGCTTTTTTTGTAAGCAGAAAACAGGGGTTTGCCTTGCAGCAGGTGTTACTGTATTGATAGCTCAGTATTGGCAGAAACATCAACAAAAATTAAAAAAAATCCACAAAAAAGGAGTTTCGAGTAATTTTTATATTTTGTCTTCCTTATAATTTCTATTGACATACTTTCATAACATCACAGTTACATGAGTGTGGAGCTGTCCGCTCCACTGAACTCAAACAGATGGTCTATCCACTTTGAGGATGAGGAACTGGAACAATGACAGGACATCAATCACCCAGAAAGTCATGGAAACCAGATAAACAGCAGTGAGAGTAAAGCATTTTCTCAGACTGAGCTGACGGATGCCAACAGGCTTGAAGTTACTTTCTTTTGTTCAGGGTGAATTGTATCTATGTGCACAATTTTAGAACTGCGGTCACGATGTACGGCGGGTGTTGATGGACTTCATGGTGCATTCAGGTGCATGTTGTAAATACAGGAGAACACATATTTAAAAGTACCGTATTTTTCGGACCATAAGGCGCACCGGATTATAAGGCGCACTGTTGATTTTTGAGAAAATATTAAGATTTTAAGTTCGCCTTATAGTCCTAAAAATACGGTAATACAGAAAAGGTCACTGCTGCATTACACGCTATTACAATACCTCAAATTGTCACCTAAGTTTGTTTTCCTTTACATAAATACATACATTGATTTGTTGATGCCCCCTCAGTCTCTGACACTGATGGAAAAGATGGCAGTCTTTGAGTCTTTGCTTTGAGTATTTAAAACATAAAATAACTGTTTTTTTCCTTGATTTCAACAGTGATTGTTAAATTTTTATTTCTACATCAGGTTTAAAAAGAACTGGTTTGGTGGAAATCTTGGTGGAGTAACAGCAAAACTAACTAACAAAATTTCTGTTTTAAGTAATTTAATGTTATGAAAGGCACACAAAAAAAATAAAAAATAAAACAGTTGAGCTTGTTTATGGTTTGTTTTTGTTGCAGTTGGAGAAGCTAAGATAGTTTCAAAGGCTTCAAGGTTCAGCCTGTGGAGAGAGATGAATTATGCATTGACAAAGCAGCTTAGGAGTCAAAGTCAAACTTTCTCTTTTCTTTTTATCTTACTCACACATACAGTACATGTGTGTGGACAAAAGCACACAATCACATCCACACCCACAAACACACGCAGACACACACACGCATGCACACACACACACATACAGGTAGTGAATGCTAATCCTACATGAGGGTAATCCTTGAGTGCTCTGTTGCTTGTAGTAATTTACCTGCTGTTGTGACAGAACTCGTAACTGGAAGGATTGGGATATGGATATGTGTGCACACGCGCATACACAAGCACACACGTACATAAACACACACACACACAATTTATTATTCACAGCACTGCATCCTGTACAACCAACCAACAACCTCTCATTCACTCCAAGAGAACAGAACAGAACAGGATAGACCAGAGCCGAATAATATAGAACAGCACAAAATACGATAGAACATAGTACAGAAAAGGATAAAACAGTGCAGAATAACACAAAGCAAGATAGCACAGAACCAAATAAAACAGAACAGAATAGCACAAAATGGGATAGAACAGAATCAAGTAGAACAGATCCAAACAGAATATCACAAAACATGATAGAACAGAATCAAGAGAATAAACAGAATAGCACAAAACAGGACAGAACAGAACTGAACTGAATAGCACAAAACAAGATAGAACAGAANNCTGAACTAAACAGAAAAGCACAAAACAAGATAGAACAGTACAGAATAGCACAAAATGGGATAGAACATAATGGAACAGAACAGAATAGCGCAAAACGAGATTGGGCAGAATAGAACAAAACTGTAAAAAAAAAAATACAACAGAACAGAATAGAAGAGAACTAAACAGAAAAGAGACAGAATACAGAAAAACAGAAGATTAGACAACCGAATAGATTGGCACAAAAAGGGATAGAACCAAAAAGAACAAAAGTAAAGTACGATAGCAGATCATATTATATGATCTTTTCTCATTTGCCCACTTGTCATGTAATTATAGACGTTCCAATTTGCATTTTTTTCTGAGCACCAAAAGCTTTTCTCATTTGAGAGAATTGTATTGCCTCTTGAGGTGGAATTGTTTTGCCAGTGATGTTACCAAGGTCAAGAATGAGCTTTGAATGGCAACTAGAATAGAAGACAATAGAGACGCTCTACCTCTGTGTGACACCAGACAACACCTCTTGTAGACATTTATTGCGTACAGTTTTCTAATTTTCTAATGAACTTCATGATGTTATCCCACAGTCTTTTTTCAGTCTGTATACATTAGCAGAGTCTTAGAAGACAACAAGAGGCGGAGGGGAAAAGAATTAGTGTTCAATTTGATAGGGAGACGCATGGCTTCCTTTAACATGATGAGACAAGCCTATTTATTTTGAGAAGTTGACCACCTGACATTCACACACGCAATCATGCATGCACGACACATACACACACACACATGCCCTCACGCCATCCCTCAAAGCAATTACAGAATCATGCAAGTGAATGAGCTCAGTCGTCCCTGCCTTCACTGACAAATACACACAACAAATTTGTGCGTGCGTGTTTGAACTGCACTTGGTAAATGCACTGCAAGTGTGTGTGTGTGTGTGTGTGTGTGTGTGTGTGAGATAAGCTGAACACACGGAAGACTGGGGGAGAAATTTCTCCATGCTGGTTATGTGTATTGTGTAGTCTGAGTGTGTGTGTCTGCGTGTTCCTGCGTGTGCAGTGGAGGGTGGAGCAACAGGATTAAATAAATCACTGGCGGAGAGAATATTCATGAAAGAAGTGAATGCAACCTGAGAGAGAGAGACAGAACGTGACAGTGACGTATGAAATGACAATTAACCCTCGAAGCTTGCATAGACAAACAGTAACCCGTGGCAGCCGTCACAAGCTGTATTTTACCTTTGATACATAGAACGGCGCGATGCAACTCCGTTCAGGATGACAGTTGACGATTAATGCACTTTGCATAATGTTTATCATTCAGTTGGGACGCTGATGAGGTGCCATCAGGGTCTATATAATTTACTAGTTGATGTTCATAAGAGCAAACAGAGTTCCAATCATATTAAAGCAAGCTGGATACACCCGCCTGAAGATTTATTATTAATACTTAATAGCCTTATGATACAGGGTGTAGGATTATGGACTGAAAGGCTGCTATTCAAACTGAAAGGGACATTATGAGATTGAAAAGAGAGGATTTGCAAAAGGTCAGCCCTGGGAAATAAAAGAATGTGTTTTGTTGCACTGAAAATGAGCAGGGCGTTGTCGTGTTGGTCAGTTTAAATCCATTGCCGAGAGTTTCAATCACATGATTAAAATTATACGACTGGCTGATGTTTGACTTAGCACTGTGACAGCTGGTCGGCATTCTGAATTACTCCCTTAGAGAAGGAGATAACAACAACAATAGCCCAAAGGTATTAATCCGAGCTCAAGCAAAAAAAACTTTTCTCAATTCAACAAGAGAAACTTTCTGATAGCAGGAGTGTTTTAATAATGGAATCTGAAGCAGAAAATTGCCTCTGCTAATCTGCACCAACTGCCTCGTTTGACTGAAATTAAAGGTGAGCACTTATTAGAAAAACATTAGCCGCCCCAGCTAGTTTGATAGCTAACTTTTGCAGGGAGGAGAAGCAAAACAACATTCCAATTGCTTTCTGCCTGTGACGTTTTTGCATAAATACATGCAGAGTTGGGGGGAAAAGATTAGGCTCAAATTGTTAAAGTATTTCATTATTTTTTTGTCTCACCTTGGCAGTGTGTGGTTTTCATGAAGAGAGCTCAAGTTCTGCGCCGCTGCAAAGCGTGACATTAGGGAATAAAGCAATAAGACGAAAAAGGAAAAATCGTAAGGGCGTAGCATTTTATTATTCTCTCTGTGTCTAAGTTTGTGTTGGTGTTGGTGTGCGTGTGTGTGTGGTGTGAACGCTTATTAATGTATGATGACAAGGATTTGGGCTCCTTTAAAGCAGCAGCCATGGCATTGTACTTTTGGTTTTTAATATTACGCCGAGTGGAGGGGGAGAGAGGAGAGGATCAAAGATGTCATGGCTGGGGGGAGATCAAAAGGAATGACAGAGCATGCATCTTGTATTGTTAGAGGCTTTGTAAAGCTTTTATGATGCTACCACAAAGATAACATCCACAACATTATGTTTCAGCAGGCAGAAATCTTAGTTTCAGAATCACATGAAATCAGAACTTCAGATTTAGTTCATAAAGCCTGTGACACGGCTCTGAAGCCGTGATTATTATGGTCGTCATAATAATCACTGATCCCACCTTTGCTAAGTAACGCAGCACACTTCATCATAAGCTCAGAACATCACAACTTCACTGAGTTTAATCTTAAGTCCGACAAAACACTTAAAAAGTCTGCGTCTCAAATGGGAATAGCAATCAAAAACAACTACAAGCCTCAGACTGAAGACAGACAGAACTCCGCCCGTATCTTCATACGCTGACAGCTGAAGTGCTGAGGGGAGATAGGAATGTAGGAGAACAATTCGCACTCTGTTAGCCCGGCTGATTGATCCCCACCAAACTCACTTTGTGGGAATATAGGGAGAGCGAGATGGGAGGGGATAAGGAGAGTGTTTCATTAAAACAGGTGACAAGCGGGAACAAGATAAGGGGCACATGTGCACGTGTGTTTGTGTGTGACATCTCATCACTGATAACTTTTCAATCAGGAGACCTCGCGGTTGGACGACTCACTCCAGTTTGTGGTTGATGTGAGGTGAGACATGCTCTCTGGAGCATTTCGCTGCTATCGACTTCCATCGCTAGCCTTTTTATCATCAACTATTTCAATTCCAGTTTTGTGTCATTTAATTTCTAAGGTCCTTTTTCTTTAAACAACTTCACTTTCCTTTGAAGAAACGCTGTAGCACAAAGAGTAATAATCTCTATTTTTCATGGATTTTAAATGCTGCTAGCACAGTGCTGCTTCACTACATGAAACTGTGAATGATGAAACTATAGCCTAATTGTTAAGGCCATATCATAGCAAAGCTATGTCCGCAGTTGATTCCCACATTTTCTTTCTCTAATGGGACTCAATTAAATAGAAAAGAGTATAAAAGAAATAGAATAACAGCCTCAGTGTTGTATGCCTTCATCATCCAGTTGCAGAAGCTACAAACTCAAATAAGCTACAAATAAACATGTATGCTCAAACAGGCAGCACAGAAGATCTATACAATCACTAATATCAACGTAGGGACCCACAATTAGTGTCACATTTTCAGTATTTACCAAATGTGACATATTGATACAATCTTCCCTTCTTTTCCTGAGTTATGGCTTTGAATGATGACCAAAAACAGACTTTGGCTTTCTTTACATTAAATATCATCACTTTCATCCTATTAGACATTTGTGTGAAATGTTCTTACAATTAGCAAATTCATTTTTGAGTTTGAAGTGAAGTTACAGTAAGATGGACCTTTGATGACAGGTCTAATCAGTTCATCCTTGAGTCTAAGTGTAAGTTTGTACCAGATGTAATGAAATTCCCTTCAGCCATACCTGAGATATCTTGTTTACGAGACTGGGACGGACAGATGTTTGCACAACCAGAAAACATCTGACAACATCTGTCACCTGAGCGAAGCATAGAGACAAAAGATGAACCGCCATTTGGTCACAGTGACCTTAGAACTATGACTAAAATCCAGTTCATCCTTGAGTCCAAGTGAACATTTGTGCCAATTTACAGAAATGTCTTCTTGGCATTCTGAGATACCACAATCATGAAAATAGTTGGGCAGACAACACAAAAGAGTGGTTCTGTGCCTTCTGCCACAGCTGTCGCAGGTAAACGCCAAAAAGAAGGTAATAAAAAGATAAAACAACAGAAAAACTTTAGACCCAAGGACATAGTAAACACAAAAAACACAAAATATAGTTGAAATGAACAGCGTGAACCTGAGAACACCCGCAGCAGTATGATACATACATACTTTTCCCTGCACTGCACATTCTGTTGCATCAAAAAAAAAATTCTGATGTGATGATTATGACACACCACAATGTCAGAGTTGATGGAGAGCCCAATCTGTTCCATTTGAGAGTTATATTTACCTCCAGACTCAAGACTCCTGGAAAATGAAAGGGAGCCAACCAAACCTGATTAGAACAAATATCATTAGAAACTAGTCCAACTCTGAGAACTACTAAGAACCAAGTGGACAAATGAAGATCACACCAGTAATTTAACTGTGATGGCAAATACTTAATCTGACTGTTACATTAACATAACGAACATGATGTCTTGATTAAATGATGAAAAAATGCAGCAGTGAAAAAGGTAACATGTGAATTTGCTCTTGCTTGTCTCCTCACATATCTACTGCAGCTACACAGACCAAATGTGACCTGTCTGTAATTCCAGTGCAGGAGTGTTTGTGTGTGTAGGTGTTTCTTTATTTATATACTGTATAGAGGCAGTCAAAGAGAGGCACACAGAAGCAGTAGCAGAGGCAGAGTGCGTAAGTGACTGCAGCCTTCTGTCTTAATGGTAAATCTTTGTTGGACCACAGTGCAGACAGGTCTTGTCTCTAGTAATGACTAGCAGTCTACTACCTTGTGGGGCACAGAGATCCTTACAGTTAGCTACCTGTCTGTTCCACTAATTGGACACGCTACCCACATACACACAAGAAAAGACAGACATAGGGAATAAAGTAGATATAACAAACCAACATGAAAGAAGGCTTTTAACCACAAACTGTCAGCAGTTACTTCATGGTGAATTCTCACACAGACATCCACCTGAGGTTCACTTAGGCTCTGTCTTTGCTAACACTTTGAGGGTAACAAGGTTTTTTAAGAGGATTAATGGATTTTTAGATCTAAAAGTAAGCTAAGCTGCAATGTTGTGGGTCTCTTAGGTGAGCTATTTTAGTGGAATATGGGTAGTCTGATACCCCAAGGCAAGGCTAATGGATGAACTTCTCTAAAATGCCCCATGCAGTTGGGCAAGGCAAGTAGAAAATTGCACTAGATAACGTTTTAGCACACACTGTGTCCCCACTCGAAGATAATGTTTTAGAGGGTGTGACCTGTCCAATGTAGGAAAAGAGAGGCAATAACCCAGAGAGCTTCCATGTTGTTGCTCGGCAATTAACCAAGTGCCCTCCTCATGTGTGAGAGGCAGCTTTTAGCTTAAACTTTTGCACACAAACTATTCAGGGCCAGTTGTTGAATGACTGCTAATAGCAGCCAGAAGGACTACTGTATCGGTCAATAAACAACTGGAAATGACTAAAAGGGATTTGTAATGACAGTGTCCCTGATAACAAATCATCCGAAATGGGGTTACTTCCTCCATCAGCTAGCAGCTTTTATCACATTTTAGACCATAGTGCTGGTAAACAACCTATAAGATTATCCACACCTTTCTACCTAATTGGTCTGGTCTTACATTTGAGACAGCACCCTGTATTATGCTGCTGAGAGCTCTTCTTTTCCATCAAACAATGTCTCTCAGTCACATCTTCTTTCTCCCCTTTTCTAAATGGTGAAGTCATCTTAACTACTCCATGCAGAAAATCAGTCAACACCTTCCATCAGTACTGAAAACTCGTATCACCTTCTCCACCACTGAATAATGTACTATGGCTTAGACTGATCTGCAAAAAAACGCTCTCACTTTGCATAATACACTGTTTTTCTTTTTACAGCTATTCATTCTTAAAGGGACAGTTCCTCCCAAAATCAAGCATGTACATTTTTTTCTCTCACCTTTCTGCATTTAAGCAATCTAATCTGTTTTGGTGTGAGTTGTGGTGTGCTAAAGATATGGACCATTGAGATGTCTACCTTTTCTCGAATAAAAAGGAACTAGAAGGCACTTGGCTTGTGCTGATCAAATAAGCAAAATCTAAACCGCAATGTCTCTTTCCAGAAATCATGATCCGGTTACTTAAGATAATCCACAGAGCATTTTCTTTCTACCAAAACGTATCGACACACAGACAGAAGCGTGCATCTACTCATGGATGAGAGGCTTGTGCACAAGACAGTGCTAGATGTAAACATTAATGTGCCATATAGTTATTATATTCAAGACAAGGTTCTTCAACCAAAAATGTTGGGAAGTGAAGTTCAGTTGCAGCAGTAAAACCAATACAACTTTACCAATCCAGAGCAGGAGGAGAAAATAATCCAAACAATACGAGACTTAAAATAATTGTACCATCTTTCTCTTACTCACAAAAAATATGAAGAGAAAAGAAGGATGAGGACAATGTGTGAAGGCAGACAAAGTTACAACCTTGGGAAGAAAAATAAAAATGAGTGAGATGGAAAAATATTTTAGAATTATGGACAATAATAAGACAATATTAGAGAGATTCATAGGAGACTGAGACAGATATAACGACGAAAGAAGAAAAAGACATACTGTAGCTACATAATGTGTTGGACCGTGCTGCAGCCCCCTCCCTTCAGCACTGGGTAAATAGAATAATTACTGGGTGGTCAGTGTAGTGTGAAATGACAGCGTGACCACGGCACAATGAAACGCTGCCCAAATGCTGACAGAACATGACGAGCATGTGGCTGCCTGAATACAAAGTGTGCCTGTATGTGTGGCAGAGATAGAAAAGGAAAGGGGGAGTGAAATTCTGTGTGCACACAAGTGTGTGTGTCCACGCGCACACATTAAAAATAATGAGCAACACATTGTGGCAGGACAAAATGCTCTTCTTTCGGAAAACTCATGCAGAACTGATCTTCTAACCTCTTCCATGCAGCTATGGACAATAGCAAATCCTTGCTAATGTAATCATTTGGACAAAATTTTGGACTTGAATTGTACGCTGTTAAATTCAATGGGCCAGGTGCGGGAAGATGGCAGTGTCGTGGATGAGGTCACTGCCCATCATACAGTGCAAAGCTAGCAAAAAGACCAAGCAGCTTCCTTTTCTTCTGGCTATTTCCAGGAAAGCACTCGACTGTGTGCGACTACACAGTCATACTGGCTTAATAACGGTGACTCATTCACTTCTAGGACAGCTATGTTTTAGATTTTTCTTTTGTATGTAAGGTTATTAATAGAAATGGGGATGCTATGCGACTGAAGTCCTTGGACCGAAGGCTGATTTTTTTCCACTCACAAAGCGTAATCATGCACATTAACAAACTGGTGCTACAAAACTGTAAAGTGACACCGATGGTGACTTTCTTTCATTTCCCACCTTGTTAGGAAATGACAGATGTATTCAGATGTTAGTGATATTACAGAGTTTACTGAGAATTCAATTACGCCTCTGTGCTGCTCCCTCATGAACAAACCCTTTAATGACTTGAGCCACAAATTTACTCTACCTTCATTATCCAATGAGGAGGTCTCACGTTAATCAGCCGCATGTGTAATATCCGCAAATATATTCCGTGCTGGAAGCAAAGTGGAGGAAGATAAAAACAGACGGTTATTTTTTTCCACTGCAATTTATCTTTCTAGATACTGATAAACAAATTGAAATGTGAAAATTACTAATAAACCCAATGAGAAATTATCAGTGTTCAGCAGGGAGACTTATCATTTTTCATTTTTTGCTTGTTGTTGAGTCATCTTTATATGAAAACAGAATCTGTAGGCAATACAGCACCACAGGAATGAGTTCTTAAGTTACGTAAGTTAGCATTTTAGCGCCCTGGGGTCTTTACTCTCAAACTCAATGAACATTTCGAAAGGGTTGGTGGTTAGATGTCTGAAAAAAGGTCTGTGGTTCACACAAGCTGAAGGGATGATTTATTTTTATATGACATTTCAGTGCTCTTTCAAACTCTTGAAGATTGTAGATTAAGTTAATAATCAATTTATCAGGCTACAGGTTCTCTGGCCTGTCAAAACTGCTGGTTAACTGGTCTGAGATCATCTGAAGCATAACGGCAGTGACGTTCAAGTCATGCGACAGTGGAATAGTTTGCTATAGCTTAACTTTAGCTTTTCACTTGTGTAGGCTGCATTACTGTTTCAAGCATGATAAAAGTGGTGTTCAATCATGAAGATGATCCTGCTGAACAAAACATCAGAAACAGAGCTTATTTTCTGCAGCGATCCAAAATCCAATGCAAATATCACATAGGCAAAGTCTCAATAGACCCCATGGTGATACTAACTTCCGGGTCGGCCTACTATATATACGTTATTTCATTTCCTCTCTATGGGACAAGGACGTTCTGGTTCCCATTCATAGTCCATTTGTAGCTTGAGTCATTTGAGCGGGCTGGTTAAATCGTTAATTAGACATAGTCTCTGAACTCCAACTTCAATCTCACGTCTCAAGTTGCTGATTAGACTGTTAACAATGACCATTGCGCAGACAAGGCTTGGCTTAGATATCCTTTATCCAGATATCAGCTGGCTACACCGGAACCCCCGACTTGGATACATTTAACACTGCAGGCAGTAGATGGAAAATAGCTGGCTCCGACATCATTACCCTACAGGTTACATTTCATTTGAAGTCCAGGTTTGAACGGTGAACAGAAAGGCATAAGAGCAAGGGTATAAAAAGCAAATGCTTTACGTGTTAATGGAAACTAAAATGTGAGGAATGAGCAAGGGAGAATAACTGAAGGAAAAATAGATCTGAATTAATTAGCCATCTTTCATTAGTTTTGCAATAATCATCGTCATGCACGCGGGAAAAGGGAAAATGAATGGTTTCCTGACTAAATTGGATTCACAGAGATTTTTGGCTCTCTCTCCTTCCAAAAAAGGGTAAGAATGGGTGTTAAAGAGGGGCGTAAATTGGCAAGGCCAACACTCACCGGCACTGCCAGTGTGGCGGCGGTTCAGTGTTGAATGAATCTGACATGCTTTTTGACAGGAGGTGAGCTCTGAACTCTGCCATCCCAGCGGAGCACCTCTGCTTCTTGTGAAATCCTGCTGTTTCTGTTGTCCAACCAGCAGAATGAAGCCATTTAAAGGGCCAAGTAGTTCATCTTTTATTGCCATGATTACCAAGCTGGTAGTGACAACAATACTACTAATAATATTAAGGTACATCTTCATAAAAAAATAAAAATAAAGGCGGGATGTTAGTGTCAAACACACAGTGGATGGAGTGGGAAGAGTCCCAATATGCTACATCTATGGATGAAATCTTGCGCAAATTCACAGCAGAGAATGCAAATTCCAAACCAGGTATTCGGCTTCACACAATTTAGGTTGTCTCTCTAAGAGCTGAAGAGAATACCGTGGAATAAAAACAAAGACAATGATGCTCTATATACAATTTTCTTTGCCATGTCTAATTTGCAAATAAAGTGAGAAATGGAGACAGAAAGAAGGAGGCTTAACAGAAACAAGGACAAAATAAGCAGCAATTGTGATCTGTATACATTATCCATTAGGCTATTATAGTGTCAATCTCAGCAGTAATGCACAAACCATGTTAAGCGTGTACTACACTTAGTAGACAATTATGACAGTTGAAGAGGCCACCTTACGGATGAATGAACATCCTCAGTAATTATCACAGCAGTATCCTGATGTTGTTTTGGTATAATATGCATGTTTTGAAAAAGTTACATGATGAAAACTCAAAACAATATTATCAAATTGTTTGAAATGCTGGATTAAAAATCATGAATGTAAAAAATGTGTTTCTCTTCTCAACTATTTAAACTCTAAGCAGCGAGAGATGCCGGAAGTATTTCACATTTTCAAGAGGAAAATGGCGTGCCCTGATATGTTATTATGAGAATCACAATACACTTATATGTGAGATAGGAAGTGATAATAGTAAATTAACACTCACCACTGTATGTGTGGAAATGAATGCTGTGACTATGGCAGCTACAGGAGGTGTGCGGTCCACATTAACAGCATACTAACCAGCCTTCACACTCAGGCCCACATCTGCTTTCTGACAACTGTTACGTGGACATCCTGCTAGTCAGAGCTGCTTTCACTCTGTCACCCACTGTGATGAAGTTTGTCTTTTCTAATTTAGCACATGTTGTCCGCCTTAAATTTAGACATGCAGTGTTAGCTCCTCGGGGAAAAAAACAACCTTAACTAACAGATGATTTACCGGTTTATTCAGCAAACTGCTTTTATCTATGATAGGCTTGAAAAAAAAAATAATAGCACCAAGGCAGCAACAATGTGATGAGCACACCGAATGGTTCATTCCAAAGAAAAGGTGTTGCAAAGTAATTCACAGTATTTACCGGATGTGGGCCTCAGCTTTAGTAGCTGCCTCGTTGTACTGTTCCGCTGTCTGCTTGTAGTTGTCGAGGTTCTGGAGGCAAAGAGACAAAGAAAGAACGAAAAGTGAGAATTCAGCCATTTAGTGGTATCATACAGCTCTCAAGAAGTTCACTTTATACTTCTGAACATCAAGCAAGCTGCTCCAACATTATTCAATTTCCACATCTCACTTCAAAACATAAAAAACAGTCCTCAAATCAAGTCCCATGAATTAACAACTCGAGTTATTTACATAACATTACCACAGCGACAACTGGTTTTTTTACTTTCAATTCAAGCTCTAATAAGCCAGCGATGATAAGCGAAATGCATAAACCACCTTCGCAAATGTCATATTCGTTAAATTAGCGACCTTTTGAATTTTACAGCGCTGCTCACAAATCTGAATACTGATTGCCTGTTGGTACTACATAATGTTTTATCTCAAGCGAGAAACAGTGGCATTTAAACAGCAATTGCTACAAAGGTGGAGCCCGTGCCTAGGGGGCAAGGTCATATACTGCACATGATTACTGGAGTAATCAGTGGCCACAGTGTTAACTACACTGCATCTGACTACAAAGACGACAGGGGTATAAGAAGAAAAAGTACAAGGTGTGCAGTATTTCCAGCCACACTGCTATGAAAATGTTGAAAGTAATCGCCGCTGTAAGATAAATGACGAGCATACAGGCTATATGTCAAAACATATAGAGTACAGTTTGTCTAGAATGCCCCAAACACAAAGCAAATCCCTCTCGCCACCCTCTCATACACATTCACCGCGCGGTAATCACCATTTTAAACCAATAACCACAGCACTCACGCTTTTACTTAATTATTCCCATATTCCCAATAGATGGGGTGATAGGAGAGGAAGATAATTGAAGTGACGGAGCAGGGAAAGAGATGGGATCAAACACAAACCTCCTCCACAATCCCTAGCCCTCTACTCCTCCGATGCCCCCCAGTCATTTTCATATCTCATTATTTCACGCTGATCTGCAGACATGCTTCTACTGATTTGAATGTCTGGTGTTGGAAAAGACTCAAGTAATGTCATAGGCATCTTTTTCCTTAATCCTATCTGCTGGTATTCACTACAATGTAATAATCTGCCCCTCTATCCTTTTCTTTTCTGTTCTTTAAAGACAAGACAGTAAGATTTAAGTCTTGTGTCTAGTATAAAGGAGGATAGGGCATTTAACCCAGTCAGTAATTTCAATATCAGTTATAACAGAAACTGCTGCAGTTGACTGAAGAAATATCCCAAATAAGGAGTTGTTATTTTTGTAACTTTTGGTGATGTTATCTACACTTTGCCATCATTGTAGCCATTCTGCCTACAAAGTTATGGTTGATTCTGGAGGAGAAATTTAGCACAACGCCTATTTGAATCATCGTAAAAATGAGTGGCAGCAATTCAGCGATCAGGAACCAAGCTATAGACGATGTACAGAAGAACAGAAATTAATAAATGTGTCCAGCTACCATTTAACTTTCTATGTCATCTGAGTTTGTGTCCCAGTTTGGCTATCATGGTCTGCTAATTCATAATGCCAAACATCCCTAGGTGTAAGTCTTTATCCCTGCCAGTTATGTTTCCTGGATTTGTTATATTGGATTTTCCAGGACAGGACTCAGGATTATGCTCCTCTTGCTGCTAATGCAAGTCTCCCCAATGCTTATGAAATGGACTACATTTAAATACCACAACTTGACTGCAGCTCCAAAGTCTGGAAGTATACTTCATCCCAGCATCATGTACCTTTGTAGTAAGAGATAGTTCCAGACCTTAGGACCCCTGCTCAGGTGTTTTCTTAATCTACAAAGCATTAAACCTTCCCAATAAAATACCTTAATTTGAAAGTGTTCGAAACAAAGCCCTGGATTCATGGACATTAAAGAGACAGTAAGTCTCACTTCTTGCAAAAGGAGAGTAAGCTAATACTTTGGCAGGCTCCCTGGGAATATGTGCTAAGAAGTTAGCCACATGTTAGCGTCTTAGCCTTTAGCCTCAGGTCAAGAGCTCAGTGGGTACACTCAAAAGAGGAAAGCTGAGCTGAAACTTGAAAGTCTGAAGTTGCCTTGTGGGACATTTAGTGTTCTAGCCTCGATAAAAAAGGGCTCCACGGGGGCTTTAACCCACGGGTGCCTCAGATTATGCAGGACAGAGAGAGTGGGGCACCAGCAAGGGAAGCAGCAGGCACACAGATTAAAGGTAATGTGAACTTCTTGCTGATGATTGGTGCATCCTGCCAAGGCTCTATCTTTTGGGGTTTTTTGGGGTCGACCAGTAGTTCACAGAGTGCCTCCCACTTGGACAAAGATAAACAAATGAACACACTTAGCAATGGCAGCACAATGGGAAGCCAGAGAGGGGTCTTTTCTTACCCCCTCTTTCGTCCCATCCCTTTTAGTTTGCACACTTTCAAGGTCAAGAGTTAGTTAGAGGAAGGAAATGCAGTCTGTGAGGAAAAAAACATAAAAATATGGTCTGGTTTGATAAGTGTCTAACATATATGAAATTGGAGAATAAAAATAAAGATAGATTTATATACAATATATACTCTCATAATATGGTGATGGCTGCTTTTCTCAACACTGTTGGATGTGGAGCACTCATCCATAGAATTCCTGTCATTTAATGCCTCGCATTGGTGACAAATGTGTAACTGATACCAGATAGTCAGTCTGATGGTTATGAGAGGGATGTTGTACCAGAAGTTAGTGATACAACCATCGTGTCTCTGGTCTTGGGAATACAACAAGGGAATTTGAGGACAATGAGGAGACAGGATGTTTGCACTGACAGGTACAGCTTATCCAGTGGAAATGTTGGGGGACCACAAGGCTGTGTGTTGTTTTTGTATGTT
This sequence comes from Serranus cabrilla, assembly GCA_903364295.1. Lineage (NCBI taxonomy): Eukaryota > Metazoa > Chordata > Actinopteri > Perciformes > Serranidae > Serranus > Serranus cabrilla. The sequence goes on along the minus strand of CAFUXE010000600.1, from coordinate 659,946 downwards.
TCAACATGATTTTTTTTGTGTCTGTTGACACAAGAACAGACCCAGAGCAACAGCCCCAGCTCAGCTCTCACGACACCAGAGAAGTGGCAGCACTATCACTGGCACACACACCCTGAGCTCTTCCCAGTCATTTGCACCCGTGGGGACAAAAGCCCAATGTGGAGAGACAGAAAGGGGGGATGATAACCCCCAATGGGGAGAAAGCAAGGTTTTGGGGGTGTTGGAAAGACTCATGGAGGGGATTAGTGTGGGTGCATGTGTGCCGCGCGTGTGTGTAAGCTTGCATACATGCAGGTGTGTGACTAAATCTGTGTTTGTATGTGAATGCTTGTGTTCAGATGATCCTTGCATGCACACTCGTCTGAACACCCTCCAGCTGCTGTGGATTGAGATGGGCTGATGTCAGGATTTTGAGGGAGGGGTTGTTTCACGCTCCACGCTTGGACGAAGGGGGATTAATTTTTTTTTTTT
>CAFUXE010000600.1:640053-659441 GCA_903364295.1 Serranus cabrilla | reverse complement strand
GATTAAAAGAGGTGAATTTTAAACTGAGACTTGTTTACAGAGTCACAGGGTATGTAGCCACAGGGAGACAGATATACTCTACCTGTACAGTGGGAAGAGATTAGGGAGGCATCCACAAATAAGCGGAGAGGAGAGGATTGGGAGTAAGGAGAAGTAGAGGATGTGCCGGTATGTTTTTGGGAGGGGGGGGGGTTGGTGTTTGAGTCTTGGGACATCTTTTAGTGTGTGAACATGTGTGGAAAAGGGGAAATGCAAAGTTGTGCAGGGGATTGGCCACTCCGTCACAATTACTTCTGAAGTGACAGCATGCATACACACCTGTCACAATAAACACACACACACACATGCAGGCTGTTTTCTCATTTGTGTCAGCAGTGGGCTCTAACAGCATCCACAGCCTTTAGACAAACACCACAGTCTGTTATCGTCATTCATCCCTTAGGCAAACTGGACACCAGGATGTGTTTGTGTGTGCGTTTTCATACAGGTAATCAACCACACACGCACACAGTTATTAGCCTGTTAGAAAGGGCTGCGGCTAAGCCAGAGTAAAATGTTGATTCAGGGAAAGATCACACAGCAATTACCAGCGGATTCTTCTTTTAATCTGGCTGCTCTTGCCTTTGGCTTGAATCTCTGCCTCAGATCATCAACACATCAGGGCAATGGCCTGATCACCAGCGTCTGCTGCTTGTGCATGTGTGCTTTAACTAATACAATTGTATGAAGAAGCTCTGACCTCTGAGATTATCTATTAACCAAAAGCACAGACTGGTAAAACATGTTGATTATTGTGTTCAACACCTTTAAATCTGTGCTTTGCATTAACAGGATCTAATATAATACTGATGGCGAGGCAGGCCCTGACAAAGCAATGTAAAGCTGCCTTCACATGCATTGATTATAATTTATGTGAAAGGGGAGACATATTACTGTTTTGCATTTATGTATATGACCTGTGTCAGTCATAATTCAACTTTTAAGTGGCCATTTATTTCAACCCAACTGGTATTTGCTACAGGTATGAGAGTGAAAGGGAAGAAAAATAGGCAGGGTAAAGGAAAGGAGGCATGAAAGGAGGCCTGGATGAATGGAGTGCTAGATTGGAAAATGAAGGAAGAGAAGGAGGGAGATGGACGCCGGCTCAGTGCACTGGCTCAGGATAGACTGTTTAATGCGCAGTCCATATAGCCTCTTTATCTCTTGCTCTCAGTCCCCCTCTTTCTCACTCCCTCATCCGCATGCAGGTCAGCTGCGAGCAAGTGAGGGGTGAAAAAAAGCGATAGAAAAAGCGACTGCGGCGGCGAGCGTAGAAAGATAGAGCATCCTCCACTCTTCTGCCAATCAGTCTCTTCCGTCAAGCATTGCAGCGTGTGCTGCTTGCCGCACGGCGTGCAGGGGCCCTTCCATTTAACTTGGCTATGTAAAAGGTTTTCTCAGAGGCCTAAAGGAGGCGAGTGCCAGGGACTAGATAAGGTCCCCCGTCTGCCTGATGGGCCCTGCCGGACGGAGGCAGAGATGGGGAGCGGGGTGGAGGGGGAGAGGAGTCCCAAAGACTGTCTACTGAATACTGGAGGGGGAGTTGTGGGTGTGAAAGCAGGGACACAGGATAGAAGGGTGTGAGAGTATATGTGTGTCTACCTGTTTTCAGTTAACGTCAGTGTATCCTTGGACCATCTTTCCTCTAAATCTAACATTCTTTGTCCATAATTTTTCAGTGTGTCCTTCATTTCTTCACTTCACTTGCACTCTGGTATTTCACTCTGCTGCCTTTTGTCCTTTCTTTAGCCTCAGTCTATTCCTAAAAGCATAAAGTAGATTTTTCTGCCCTAAAATCATACACCGGTACCAACCTTGCTTCTCACAAAGTCTTTCAGCAAATCTGCCCAAGTTAACTCTGTAAGAAAGGAACATTTATCAAACCACTGTGCTTGTGGCTTTTACAGGGTGCAAAATATCAACGACACATTAGTGCTGAGATGGAGGGAACGTAGGTCATAATTTCTTAAAAGCACCCAACAAACTGCTTTTTCTTTTTTTTCCCAGTTTTTGAAAAGACCACAGGGTTGCTGGCTAAATGACAGAGTGATGAGAAAAGCACAGTACATTTGATTAGGCAACTGAAGCTCTCTGAGAGAGACAGCGCCGTGAAGCCTCTAGAGTGCTGGTCCATCAACAGTGAGTCTTGGCTCTCAACTGCCTGCTGAAACTTTCAATTCAATTCATTTACATTTTGATGTTGGTATGTGGGCTTGACATTTCCAAGATAGGGAAGCCTGTCTCGTGTCTCAGTGAGATTTCACTCTGTAAGGAAAGTGAATAATATGTCACTTTGAAACTAGTTTTGATTATTCCTGATCTGTAAAGACTTCTTCTGGGGGTTGTTAGTGAGTTCTTCTGTTCTACAAGTTAAAATGAGCACTAAAAGGGCCAGTACCTCGCGCTCAAAACTCCCACTAAAAGATCTTTGATTAGGCATGATATGGAACTAATGGACACATTTAAGGGAACGTATATAGAACAAGACTTTGCAATGAGTTCTGGCTTTTATCTTTTAATAGTATATATGTTTATGGATAGATAAGCCTTACCTTTTTCTCCAGTATTTCTAGTTGCTCTTTATAGAAGCTGGATATACTGGTCAGTTCCTTCTCTTTACTCTCCAGTTGTTTGGCCTGAGAAAGAGAGTATAAGGAGAGAATAAGACAATAAATAAGAAAGCAAAGAAGTACAAAAATAACACTACACTGTAGAAAAATGGCAGAATATGAAGAACAGCTGTTGTAGATAGGTATGCAACAATCAGCCAGTATTCACCTTGTTGACCGCCATTAGCCTATCAGCAAATGATATTTACCAACCGTGTTTCCATTAAAAGTTGAAGCAAATATTGAAGCGAAACTTTGACATGCCGCATTAAAGAAAATGCTAATTATGGACGTTTCCGTCAACAGGTGAATAAATAAAGCTGCATAAAGGTATGTTTCTAAAATTTTGATGCTTCCATTGCACCTTCTCACCCGAATCTTCAAGAGTGGAAAGAGTGCAGAGTGCAGTAAGGTTTGATTTTTAAATAACAGTGAAAGAAAATGTCACTTGCATAGGAATATTACACTCTCTGAGAAAGATCTGCAAGATGTGATTTCTAAGACGTGTTTCATTGTAGAGACCCCATTTCCAGAAGCGTGAACACACTTGGAGAAAGGAGAAATAGTCACAGTCTTCCAACACTGGCACAAATGGCACACGGACACCTATGTGCTCCATGCTGAGGAGGGGAGAAATGAAGAAACCTGTTGCATTTACTGCCCAAAAGACTCAGAAAGCTTCAGTGGGATTTTCTGAATTGATTGAATGCACACCATCCTATGATACAAATTACAATTCAAAGTATTAATCAACTTCACTTATTTTAGCAAAAAGTTACAACTGTAAATACAGTTAATAGTTTGTTCTGAAAATGGATTAAGAGCACAGAGGCTTTAGGAGACCACAGTAAAAAGGATTATAACCTCCCCAAGTGTGTGTGCATCAAATTGCAGCTTCATGATTTCAATGGATTATTTTTTATGTTTTACTTTTCATGTGTCAGATTTATTGAAACTCTATGATGCATTTAGGAAATCTACATAAGTGCATGTCATCTACACCACAAACACAAAAGGACGACTATTTAACATCAGGTCTATCTAGTGCAACAGAACTTACAAAACTACTCGGGTGGCATGTGACTGGCGCAGCGGCGGCAGGGCCTGACATGGCGAGGCTGGCGTTAGGATGAGGTGAAAGGCTTTAACATGTCCGTTGAGCCAAGCTTTGACAGACAGCAAGATGGCAGATTGGCTGTAGGCAGGCACATAGTTTGGGCCATGGCGTAGCAGCATGCAAGCAGAGGAAGATGGCAGGCAGACGTCAAAAAGATACACTGTGAAAACAAGTTGCCAGTTCAGCTTCAGAAATGTACATGCACTTTGTTTTAGAAATAAAAGATTAATTTTTGAAGAAGGATTCATGGGAAGATGTAACATGAGTTATGTGATGGAGACGTCTTGTTTTAACAGCACAAAGCCTCACAGCGTCAGTATCATTGCATAATAAAAAAGGGATTCTTCATAATAAATATTTATCATAATAACATCATAAACAGAGACAGAAAAAGAGTAATGAGGAGCTATTGCAGGAATGCAGAAAGAAAATGACAGAGGGGTAGTCAAAGGAAATGTGCATGATCAGACTTTTAGACAACAGCGAGCATTGTCAAGACATCTGTGTAGGTGACTGACAAGCAAACTGTGCTGTGATCCTGCACCATGCTATCAGCTTAATGCTTTCACTCACTGTGCATTTCTAATCCAGCTATCACTCTCATTTCAAATTGTTCAATTGTTGAAGATGTTCTCTATGATCATAACAGCAATAATCAAAGATTGCAATGGGCAGCTGACAGAATAGACCGTTAATATCAAGCATAGCGACACATATGAGAATTTGTCAAAAGCAGCTGGTGATACAGCGCAGCCTTCTAAAAGCACACACGTCATTATACATACATGTACAGTTTGTTAGTTACTGTGAATTTAGGCTACAAAACCACTGACTTAGGTTTAGGGAAAAAAACATTGTGGTTAGGCATTATAAAAGACAGTTTAATCAGTAAATAAATGTATATAAATGCCAGAAGTGAGGTCGATATGAGGGTGATGTGAAGACCATGTCACGTAAAAAAAGAAGGTGAAAGTCCGTCATTTAAACTTAGCATCGCCATCAATCACTACTGAGTCAGCAAAATGGTGCGGATAACAGTCTAAAACGTAAATATGAGTCGTATTTTGCTGCCTGTACAAACTGTCTGTGTCTTTATATGAAAACTAAATATCACAGCTATTTTCAGAAAACATAACTACAGACTGCATCTAAATGACAAAGTCAAACGGAGTTGAATGGCAGCGAGCTGAATCGAGCTGATACTCTAAAAACCTTTGGGCTTGGTTTAACATCTTAATGTTCGCATGCATCTGTTAGAAGTCTGGTCATGCTGTGGGAAGTATGCAACACATCAAAGGAGGACCTCAACAATCTGAATCATATATTATCGCTTAAATACATAAAAGGAGAAGCAACATGCACATGGTATTAACAAGGTGGTTTAGCCCTCTTTGATCTGTTGACATATGTGTGCCTGCATATTAAAATGATTATCAATCAGTGCCAGGGCACTTTTGATAATATGATACTAATGATAACTTAACATCACGGCGCTGTTCCTTTTACCTTGTGCAATGGATGAGAGCTGAGAAAATATTCACTGACTTTAATTTACAAGGAGCAGATGTGTTTCCTTGGCATGTGATGTCAAAAAGTGACATCGTCTGCTTTCTATGACACTTACAGACAAAGAGGAAACACGCAACAGAGGGCAAAACACACTAAAGATGAAGAACGTGCGTTAAAACATCCGTACCAACTGTTTTTCTGTTAAAACCCACTCACTGGCACCGTCTGATCCACGTGTCATATGCCACTGCCAGCGTTGTTTTACATCAAAGCTCCAGAAAAGCATCAGTTGGATTAAATTTGCTCTGATACTGATGATATAGTGCATGAACACAATGAAGCTGGCTGGGAGTGAAGAAGAAAAAAGGCAGCAATGGGGCATGGATTTATGTAGCATCGAAATACACAGTGTGTATTAAAAACACACACTGTGTGATGCCATGGTGTAATGGTGACAGATTGCTGTAACCGAGTTGTGCATTAGTGAGTGTGATATAGATCAGATGGAGCAACACCATCTTCCCTGGATGATCTACTCATCTTCTGCGCTCTTTGCTGGTACAATGAACACAGGCATGCAGACACACACTCATGCACACTTACACACGGATTGACATTACATTTATTGTAATCCAATCTAATCTCATCCTAACTTAACAGGCACTCGCATCCCCGAAGAGCACATCTGCAAAATCCCCATACTGTGCTCGCTGCACTTTTTCTTTCTGCAGCGGCTGTTTGATGCTTAAGGGCTGTGTGTGTACGTGTGTTTGTGTGTAAAATCACCTCAGCTAGCAGCACAGATGATGTGTAATTTTCTAGCTGAATACCTCCCAAAGTGTTGTTGTGTGGAATGGTGGCGGCAGCGCACTCACAGCCTCGCTTTAATGCACAATGAAAACATGACATTTGAATAGAGAAGGGAGAGAGAGAGAGAGAAAAAGGAAGAGGTGGAGAGAAGAAAAAAGAGGGTTTTTTTTTGTTTTTTTAAAAAAAAGGGGCAACAGCAATGGTAGTGTTGCTTACCCAGGCATCCAAATCTGCTGGCTAGGAGGGAGAGAAGGAGCAGGAGTTAGTGAGACGGCGGAGGGTACAAGGAAGGAACGGGGTTGGAACAGATGAGAGCCAAAGTGAGTAAAGGATAAAAGACAGGTATAATAAGGAAAGTAAAAAGGAAGGCGCAGTGAAGATAAATAAAGAGACACAGCCAGGAATTACAAGAGTAATCAACCATTAAGTTGCACATGTTAGACTGAGGGCTACTTGTTACTTATAAAACCTAATTTGCCAGATGTCTGATGTAGTGAGAGACGTCATTATGGCCTCCAACGGCCTCCGATGTGTCCCAACATGCACTCCCTAACCAAGACTTTACCATTTTGCAAAGGCGGTAAAACAAAATCTAACATTCTCCTCATTAATGGTTAATGAATCATCAAAATCATTTGCCATAAACCCAAGATGTTGTGAGTCTGAGTCTCGCACATGAGCTTTGCTGCATGTCAGCCCTCCACGCACCTCCTGCCCTGTCCACCTGTCTGCCTTGTTTCTCTCCACTGCCTTGAATTGAATGACGTTTCTTGATTGATGTTCAGAAAACAGCAAGAGAAGAGAAGAGCAAGCACTCCCGAGTAGAACATAATGAGACTGAGAGAGTCAATGAATGAGAGTATAGCAACTTCAGTCCACTTGGTGGCATTGATGCACCTCTAAACTGGTTTGTCGACTGCCAAAATGCACAAAGAAGTCATATTTGTGCTTTTGGCAAATCTCTTTTGTTGGCTTCAAATCCAAAATGTTGCCATGTTGTTGCAGTTTTAGATGTCTTCGAAAGTAACTCTGCCATGTCTCATTTCATCACCCAAAAAACACATTAATTTTCTAAACAAACCTTCATATTTGCGGCATTTGCAGTAAATTACACACAGCCTGTCGAACACTTTTGGCTCCGTTAGCTCATTTATAAACACACAGAAAAATGTGTTAAGCACATTGTCATTTTGCTTATTACTAATGCAATAAATGTTGGTTTTAGCACCATGACGCTGCTCGCACCAACACACTAAAAAACAAAAACGGTTGAAATCAGTAATAATTATACGTAGTCATCATTCAGCTTGCACATTAATATTTAAAAGGCAATAATGTTCTACAGATGTGGGTTCATTGTCTAATTTTAAGCAGCTCTTAGAAGGGCAGCCATAACTGAGAACTAGCAACGTACTATGTGTTTTTATGATAATTGATGTACCTCGGTATGTATGAGTCTTGAATGCAGCATTCAAATGTTACACAGTATGGCAGTACATGCTATAGACTAGTACATGTTACCATATCAAACAATGCTCACTTCCAGTGTATAACACAGACAAATAGGACACCGTATTTGGTTGTGTCTAGCCTTGCCCACTCAAATCAAGTGCTCCCAGTCCAGCATTAGAAACAGAACAGAAAGGGATAGATTAGAGCGGTGGGTGGCTCTAATGTTGCCACGCCTCATAAAAACACCATTCAGTTAAATGAGGTGAACTCACAAAGCCGGTTGCTGCAAAATGTGTGTGTCTGTGTCTGTGTGTGTGTTGGGTAATCTGTGAAACGGATACAACCAATGCCATCTGTTTAACCTCCCTGCTCTTTAGCGGCAGGCCCTAAACTGAATGTGTGTCTTAGTGTGTGTGACTGTGTGCGTATGTGTGTGTTGTGCCCCCACAGAGTGCTCACAGGAGTGTGGAGGTCCCATTTCCATAGATGATAGACTTTAGAAGAGAGGTGAAGGGACTTATTGTGATACAGATGCCGACAAACACACACCAAGGCAGTTTGGTGCAGTCCATGGGCCATAACGGACAATGGCATTTCAGGTGCATCCACTCATTGTTTTGTTTTTTTCACAGCTCTAAACTCCCTGGTGACCAGCAGTCAGCAGTCCCAGTCTGCACATTAAGAGTCTGGATCAACTGAGCTAGCAAAAACACGACCAGGAAAGTATCCCGAATAGACTAAGGCTCATATATTCCCTAAGATTTCTTACCAAGATAAAGCTCCAACATGTGGCATTAATGCATCCTTAATCAAGTTAATTGTGATCCCTCAGTAAACATAAATAAGAACACCCACTAATTGGCTCACGGGCATCTATAAAATCACATATGGATGTGGCATGGATACCTTAAACAGCAGGTAACTATAGCAACAACACTTATCTCTCATTATACACGGCCAGTGAAATTACTAGTGAGCTTTCATGGATTGTGGAGTCAGCAGAATACGGACATCACATTAAGCCAACAATAACAATCGTAACACTCACCACTCAACCTGACAAAATGACCCTCAATTTTCCTTATTTTATAGTCCTAGACATACAGTAAGTACCTGCTCTCTTTCCTGCTACTTAAACCGCCAACATGCTGCTTCAGAATCATCAAATATCTCAGACAATTTCTGAGACTCTCCAACACCGACGACCTGAGATTTACACTCACTTCCTGCCGTGATTGTTCAGCTGTACAGAGAGAGATGAGAAAGGACCTAGGGTTTGAACACCTTTCTATAGCTCTCTTTTTTTATTATTTAAATCAAGAATGTAAACAACCAAGTGCCCACACAGTGAATGCCGTCCAAGAGAGACTGTCAGAAAATATGCTCAGTTTTTCCCATATTTAAACAATATTGCATATCCTGCCTCTCTCTATGATAATAAAAATGGTTTTGATCAAGCATACTGGTTTAATCCTTGGCTAAACTCTTTCATAGAGCATGAATTGTGTCATCAGTATAAATCCACCAAACTTTGCCTCTCCAAATAGATTTTGAAAAACCTTTCATATAAATTAAATAACAAATAGGAACTAAGGGCTTAGCTACGTGTTCAATGCTTGCGAACAGAACCAGAACGTTTCTGCATCTACAAAACTATTTATAGGTAAAAAAAAAAGGGCAAATTATTTATCAGCATAGTGAAATGAATGATGTCCCTTCTAAACACACCAATTTAATGGATCTCAACACATTAGATTATCTATGCTTAGCTGAATCATGTTCGAGTGGTTGTACCATGAGGGTCACCAGATGCACCAGCTTGACAACGCTTCATGCTTGATTTAGACTCGAAACTTCAATGTTCTGCCAACAGTGTGTGTGTGTGTGTGTGTGTGTGTGAAAAAAGTGACAGAAATGTGACAGGAAGAGACCTTTCGGTCTCTAACACCACCTCACATGGTGAGAAACGCTTCCTTGGAAATCAATTATGTAAATACTGAATTATGCAAATGGTACATTTGAATAAATCTATGTGTTTGGGGAGAAAAGATTTTGGTGTGGTTTTCAGCTTGGAGTCAGGTGTGAAGAGAGGGGGAGAGAGAGAGAGAGAGAGAGAGAGAGAGAGAGAGAGAGAGAGAGAGATGAGGAAAGAGGGCTAAAATGAGGATTAGGCTGGAGGATGTCACTGGCAGACACAGTTTGTGCAGTCAAACTCCTGACTTGGCTTTTTAATTAGTTAGAAAGAGAGAAATACAAACACAGGAGGAAATGAGAGCTAATTCACTGACAGCTTTCTTCCTGGAATATCTCTATGGGAAGAGGTACGGTAAGCACATTCATCATGTGTGCTCGTAATAAATGCCATTGGTACAGCTGAGTGCCTTCACCCCAGCTCCTGTTTGGTTGATGCTGAAGCTTAGCTTAAACTCCACAGTGTTTGTGAGGATTTGCCCTCAAAGGTGCAGTGAACGACAGCGTATTCAATCATTTCTAGTATGTTTCTTTATCACCTTTAAAAAGCTATAATAATATGCTGAATACATTTACAAGCTCCATGTGATATTTTATTAACAACATACTGTTAACACTTTCCTAATGGCTTAATAACTTAACATCACAGCGCTGTTCCTTTTACCTTGTGCAATGGATGAGAGCTGAGAAAATATTCACTGACTTTAATTTAAAAGGAGCAGATGTGTTTCCTTGACATGTGATGTCAAAAAGTGACATCGTCTGCTTTCTATGACACTTACAAAGAGGAAACACACAACAGAGGGCAAAACACACTAAAGATGAAGAACGTGCGTTAAAACATCCGTACCAACTGTTTTTCTGTTAAAACCCACTCACTGGCACCGTCTGATCCACGTGTCATATGCCACTGCCAGCGTTGTTTTACATCAAAGCTCCAGAAAAGCATCAGTTGGATTAAATTTGCTCCCTATATGCAAACCTGTGCCACCACACCTTTGCAACTTCTTCTGTTGTACTGTTCTATAAATGTCAACAGACACATGGACATGGACGTACTAATACCCCTTTATGAGATGTTCTGATACTATTTTTTTTACCTCCTGTTACCAATTTGTGCTGTGGCAATTGGCTGATACCAAGTACCAATCCAACACCAGTATGTTATAAAAAAAATATCATACTACACCTGTATGACTATGATTATCATTGTGGTAAGGCCTGGCTCAGGTTAAACCATTGTGAAAAACATGAATAAATACAGCAAATTCAAGCCATTTATTTAAAAATGTATTTTGCCACACCGCCGACAACATTGTGCTAGTTAGCTTACCTCCAAGCCTCGTGTCAACTGGCTCTAACACACGTGTGTCTGTTGTGTCTGTGTCACGTGATCAATTCCTCCTCGTCCCTCTAAAACAGCAGGCTGCAGGTTGCAGCACAGTGCTACTGTTTTAAAGATATATTTTTTTGGCATTTTTGTTGCTTTATTAGATAGTGCGAGAGAGCAGAGAGTGAAGGGGGGAGACAGTGGGGAAGACATGTGGGAAAGGGTGCCGAGCCGGATTCGAACCCGGCGCCACCCGCTAACGAGGCAAGTGCCTCAGGGGGGTGTGCCACCACACCCCCAGCACAGTGCTACTGTTTTAAGAGCACTGAAAAAGAACTGTGCCAGAGTTTTACTAACTTAATATCGGATTGGTGCCTGGACTCCATGAGCCGCCAATACCGATGCCAGCATTTTCTGCAGTATCGGAGGACTTTCCGATACTGGTATCTCAAATAACCACTTGTTACATCCAAGGTATGCTTGTAACGAGTGGTTATTTGAGTTACTGTTGAACTAGTCTGACCATTCTGTGGGATTGGCTGATTAGATATCTATGTTAACGAGCAGTTGAGCAGGTGTACATTATAATGTAGCCGGTTGGTATGTTTGATCTGTAACAATCAGTTTGATTTCAAAATGTTGTTACTCCCACATTATGTCACTAATGCCAGAAACAAACCTGGCAAGTCCTCAGACACCTCAAGTGATATTTTGAGGTGGGTATTTTCAGTATTTTTTGGTATGGGCAGAAATTCAGTACATACAGAAAATGTTGAAGACAACAAGTCAGTATGTACAGGAACTGCTATCAGCAGCTTTGAGTCGTATGCGTGTTGTACTGAATGATCTCATCAGGGAAAAACATGACAGTCTACCCCAGCACCGCTTAAACTAAGCTGCACTATGTTTTAGAAATTGAGAAATTTTGCACCTTTGTTTAACTGACAGTTAGTTGTTGTTTCGTTTCTGGCAGGCAAACAGGTCTCCGGCATCAGTGTTAGAGAGTTATCAACACTTAAAGTCAAAACACACAGCCTCTATCAGAGTATGACAGCAGTCCAAATACATATACATGAATCATCACACCTGTGGGTGATCTGCACAGCTGCATGCACCCACAAAAACACACATAAGCTCACACATAAGCATGCATACAGAACAGTAAGAGCACCAGAGGCTTGAATTGGTTAGTCTAGCTGTTTGCTCATTAAATGTGTGTTCTCGTCACATAGTCGGGGGAGGTTAAATGAATTAACACTTCATCATCAGCCTGCTTTCACACCACAGACTGTCACATAGACAGATAGAGAAACAGAGCCTGAAAAAGGGCAGAGAGATAGAAAGAGGACGGAGAAAGGTAGATGCTGGATGAATAAGAGGAATGGGTTTTGTTGGGCAGGGAATGAAGGGTGGAAGAGAGAGGAGATAAGAAAATACAAGGAGAGCTGAGAGAGAGAGAGAGAGAAACAATAACTGCAGGCATTTACTATATTCTTTTGTTTTGCTCACTCACTCTCTTATTTGTTCCGATTTCTTCACATTGAACCTAAAACAGTCACTTTTTACTTTTCAGAGATCCAACTTCTCCCCTAATGATTTTGAAATCGCTTCCTCTGACCTGGAAATATCTTATTGACTGTATACAGGAACAGTTTGGTCGGACTGGGCTCTGATTGGATCTAACTATTTTAACCCACCAACAGGAACAAGTCAAGAAGGTTTTCTCATCTCGACCAGATGCACAGTTTTGCTTGGCTGCCCTTGGCATTGGATTTCTTTTATTGAGTGGATTTTGCTTCCGAAAAGTCCTAAAGTCTTTAAATTGAAAGAAAAAAAAACTATGTTACAACAAAACAAAGAAGGAGTCCATGGATTAGTTGTGAAAACATTGCTTCTGTAAATTATTACTTTCACTTTACTTACAAGATATGCTGTGCCTATTAAGACATTATGTTATATAAAATATTACATACAATAAAACATTAAGTCTGTATCTATGTCCCTTGGTAAACAAGGGCTATTATTCCTCACAAGATAACCAGATCAAATGTTGATGTAACTTATCATCCTAAAATAAACTGGCAAATCAAATTCAGTGACATAACACTGCTTTTATTTTTGACTGCAAGAAATACAACACACACTATCAAAGTGCTTAGGGGACAATAAATCTTCTAAAATCCAAAAACCTTTGACTGATAGTTTGATTGTACTAGCATAAATCTTTATTCCCCTATATGAGAACAAGCATCTGGGAAACATTACTTTTCCTCTGGATAATAAGTCCTGTCCAGCTGTCTCATTACATCACGACTGCTCTCTGATGGGAGACGTATTCCACTCCTACACATTTGTCCTTTGAACCGACAGGATTTGTGCTAGGCGGCGGCGCCCCCCCCCCTACTGCTCCTCACCGATCAAAATCTCCTCAGCCGGCGAACGCTCTGCTCGTCAGCAATTACCGTTGCTCGAGACGATGGGGGAGTACTGTACGTGTGTGTGTGTGTGTATGTGTGTGAGAGCGTGCACAAAGGGCTTAGCCGCTTTAACATGCAGAAAAGATGTCAAGTCTGTGATTACACTTGCCGATAACAAGTGGTTTAGCCGTGTGTGAATGTGTGCGTCTGAACTGCTGTTGTATTTTACTTTGTCAGTTTCTATGAGACAGAAATTCAGAGTTTCATATCTGTGTGAGCGCCTATATGTGCACCTTCACAGCATGTGACGCTCGCAGACTCACAGCCATCATTATGGTGAAGACCCAATTGGTCACAACATAAACCTTTCTCACTCCGCTGCCAAATCTTCCTTTTTCTTTTTCATTGATCCATCTTTCTCCTCTGGATCCTTCTTCTCTCTCTCTCTCTCTCTTCTCCTCTCCCACCCTCTGTCTGTAGCTAACAAGCAGCGTTAGCGATCCACCCGGCTGGCTGTCAGAGTCAGACATCTGAATCTATTACTATAGCATGCTCCAAGTCTCTTCTCTCCGCCTTTCAGCTCCTATAGCCCATCCCTGTCCTTGTTTCTCTTTCTCAGAGCTCTCTGGCCTCATGCTCCATGTGCTTGCTGCACTAGCAGCTGACTGCTGCTGCGTATTGGTGATAATGACTCTGCAGTCCTGTTAAATAGGTGGGTCATTGGGGGAAAAAAAGAGAACATTGGAGGACAAAGCAAAAGTAAATATGTTGAATCAATATGTGTAGATGTGTGTGCATGTGTAAAACGCCAGACTGACTGCAGATGCTTCCATATAAACACAGATTTGTATTACAACTACTGGATGATGCATAAACATTAGTGGTAATGGTTCTGAAACTGAGACCAGAAATGGCAACACATTGTCTATGGTTCTCTGTTGCAGTCTCATAAATGCAGCACAAACGTGACCATCACCTGTTTTTAAAAGATGTGGACAGAGGCTTCAGGAGGAGCGGTAAGAAGAAAAGAGGCTGGTCACGTTGTTGTGAACAACAGGTGGTGCAACCCTAGGCACGTTACTGTTAAAGAAAGCACCTGTTACCAGGATCTCCAACCGCTAGCTGTGAATCTCCATCCGTCTTTGTTATTGTTTACCTTGCACCAACAGCTGCCAAGACCTAGCGAGTGACGCTGCCCAAATCGTCATCCCTAAACTACAGACTGAACACCCGCATGGTTTAAAGTGTAATTTAGAGCCCACATTCACATATACAGGCTGACTGGTATAATCAGTGTCAGTGTATGTGCTGTCAGATATGTGCCATTATGAAACATTCTTTTCACAATAGTGGAATAATTTAGTTTCAGGCACAATCATCTGGTAACTGTGGTTTCATTTTCATTCAGATGTGTTTGGAAGAGATTGATTCATAAAGTTGTGAGAAGATTTAAGCTTTATCTGTCAATAATTAATCATATTGTCACAATCATTCCATGGAAAGAGGTAAAAGATATTTCATTCAAACTTTTTGGGTGACCGTGTATAATGCAGAAAACGTTGCTTGGTGTGATTTTTAAATGTTTTAGTCAGCAATTGACTGACACTAAACTGTAATGATGCTTATTTATTTTATTCCTATTTATTCTTTACTTTCTCAATTATTATTTATATATTTGGCTCTGAGTGCTATACATTGTTTGTATAATGCATATTAATGTTAAATATTATTTAATAGCGTTTTATATTGAGAAAGTAGTTCTCTGGGTACATTTGCAGAGTGGTGAAAAACTGGTGCACGATCTGCATTAAAAAAGTCTATTTCCAATCCAGCTGAAAAAATGACTGTATCTGCCAGCATATTGGTAATCGAAGGTTTTCTCCAGTCTAAAATCAGTATTGGTCTCAAAAATCCTATCAGTCAGTCTAGTGTTATTTCTGATAATGTCTGAGAGGAAAAAATGTCTTGTCTTGGTCAGGGAACATGTAGCACGTGTTATAATTGAATTGGTCTTTGATTTTGTGGACTAATTGTGTTTAATCTCTAAGTGTACGTGCTTAAAGCATTCTTTAACTTGATATAATAAAAGCCATACATTGTTTCCTCCCCCCTACCCAAAAATTTCAACCGTGTCTCAAAACATTACACCCCTGATGAACATTAAATGGAAGTCAAAGGGTGACCATCTTATTTTGTGCTGCCACTGTGTAATCTGCTCAACAATGATGTGCTATCATCATGGTTCTTATTTTAGATACACGTTGTCAGGTTGGGTCAACGGGGATGAAAATCCATCCACAGATTATTTTGGGATTGGCTGAATACAGCTAAACCAACATGTCCATCTGGTGCTAGAAAGCAAACACTCAAAGCAGCTGAAGTGATATGAATTGACAGATTGACGTAACCACAGGCTAGTTCAGCGAGGAGGGATGAGATGGCGGGTAGCAGCGTTTTATTTGCCTTCGATTCCTCAGATTTTATGTGTGATGAAGTCCTGCCACTGATTAAATAATATCTTGGAGTCACCGCGCTATGTAATAATGGAGATAAAGGAAACACTCCATTAAAAACACATTCTGTTTAAAGAAATCAATAAAAGGGTATTAGCTGAAACAACAGTACAAAGATCAATTCCAGAGAGTTATATTTGGTGATTATATAAAAAGGTCTTGAGACAGGAGGAGGGCCTGCTGGTTAGCAAGAACATCTTGTAACTGAGAGGCTGCATATTCAGTGAAAAACACAACATTCCCGCCCTTGTCAAGTGTCATTTCCTTGTGTTTCTACGCAACAGCAGAAGCAGCAGCACTGTTAACATGTGTGGCATCATCCACTGTGGTCCGCCTGTTTGTCATCTCAGGTCTGACTTTAATGAATGTTGGGCATTTCACGCTGGTTTTCATCATCTTTCTTTTGGACAGTGTCAAATGCTCGCTCTGAGTCATCATTCACACACACACACACAGTATGGAGAGGGACTGAGGGGTTGAAAAGAGAAAGATAAAACAATGAGAGACAGAGGGGGAGGTATAAATGCTGGGAGAACATGTTGCCCAGGAGCACATGTTGCTGTGCAGAGCACGCATCCATCCTGCTTTTTAAATCCCCTGGCAAACCAAACATACTTCAACAATGCCATCTAGTGACCATTTAAGGGATTACATCCTATTTCCTCTTCAAAAACTTTCCTCATCTACATGACATAACCTCATAATGTGGTCAAATGTGGCGTGGGGAAAGGGAATGGAGCAAGGGAATTAAAACACCTCAATGAAATGATACCATACCACTTCAAATTCCTATCAAATACGCACTGTCTGACAGTGATATTTAACAGTATGGATGATGTGAAAAAAGTTATCTGCTGTTTAACTGCCTACACAACAACCGGTAAAAAAAAAAAAGAGGAGGTGAAAACAGAGACATGTGGAGTGACCAAATAAGCAACAAGATTCCAATATGGGGATATCATTACTTACTGTTGAATAAAGGATGATAAAATACATGTATTGCTTCATTACAATTACTTTTTTCCTGCTCGTTTTACATTATGTGACAAATATGGCAGATTTAAAGGCAGCGGCGACCCAAGGTTTAAACATATTTGACTTTTAATGGCTTGTGTGAGTAAAGCAATGTGGCTCCTGGTTTGAATAGACTAGAGAAGAATAAAGAGCATGAAGAGTAAACCTGTTTTCAACACTGAACTTATGAAAATTGCCTCCAGGGTTAATTAACTTCTGCATTGAGTAGAAGAGAATCGAGGTGAATTAAGGTGACTTCAACTGATTCAGAGATATTTCATATCTAAATATAAATGAAACACTAACGCATGAATATCTACTCACCTACAGAAACAAACTTTTCATGGGAATTGTTAATTAGTTATTTGTTCTGCTTTACTGTTTTTAAAAATCTGTTAAGTTTAAAGGTATCTGTATCTTTTTAGCGCTTGTCTGTTCTTTTTAAT
Organism: Serranus cabrilla; assembly: GCA_903364295.1. NCBI lineage: Eukaryota > Metazoa > Chordata > Actinopteri > Perciformes > Serranidae > Serranus > Serranus cabrilla. The sequence continues at coordinate 642,214 of CAFUXE010000600.1, read as the reverse complement.
TTTGTTATTTATATTTCCCAACACAACTTTCTACAAGCCTGGTTTGAATTTAAAGTATATACCCTCTAATGTTGTTGTCCCCATTGGAGACAGTAGATAAAAGCTGGCTGTTAATATACACGACTGAAAGCAAATCACCTGGCAGGTTATAAACACTCACCCGCAACCCCCAATCAGGTAGTAAAGTCTATTCTTCTCACCCACCTAGGAACATCTGAAATTCAATAGCTTAAAGCAGATGCTTGTTATTATCCGTGTGTGTGAATGTGTGTGAGATGCTCAGCACTGAATGCCTGTGCATACTAATAGCATTTTGTTTGCAGCACGAATGACACCTCTAAGGCGGAGAGAATAGACGGGGGAAGAAAACAAACACAGGAGGTGCTAATGAAAGAAAGGAGAGGTGAAGAGACGAGGTGTTAATGTAACTTGCCGTCTCTTACGTGTCTTCACTCAAGGTGTAACTGTTAAGGCCTAAATGTAGCCTCAGAGCGATGCTGGATGACACGCGGAAAAAGCAAAGTTCAGACACTTTTTACTGCACTTTTGTAGTTGAGGTGATAATAATAAACTTTATATGTATAGCACCTTGCATACTTGAAACGCAGCACTATGTGTTTTACAATTAGAAAATTATATGACTTAAATAGACAGAATGAAAAAACAACAACAACAGAGTGCCATAATTAGTGTAAAATAGGATGGAAAATAAAACACACTTGATAAAAATAGTAAAAAATAATATGAGAATAGAATTACATTGAATTACATGCTGAAAAATACAACCCAAGGAATAATAATAATAGCAAAAATAAAGTTATAAATATAAAAATCAGTGCCCATATTTACGACATCAGTAGAAGAAATTTGAATTATTTAAGATGCAAACAGATACATCACTGTCTCTGAGGCTAGGTAACTAGTGGCTTACTCCACTACATTATAGAGGCAAATATAGTTCTTTTTACTCCATTTTACTCAAATTAAATTCAGCTCGAGTTACTACTTGCTTTCAAGATTTAACATGAAAAACATCATTATGCTTTTTTATAAATCAAACCACATAAAAGTATATTAAGAAGTTAAAATTAGTAAAATGCTGCATACATAAATATTAATAGTAATGATCCAATAATATATTTAGAATATATAAAACAATCTCAGTGGGGCCATTCGGCATAACAAGTACTTTTACTTTGATACTTTAAGTACATTTTGCTGATATTTCTGTTCTTTCACTTTCATTTTTTGGATACATGACTTTTAGTTTTAGTGCAGTAATTCTGCAGTGTGGTATTAGTACTTTTACTTAAGTAAGGAATATGACTACTTTGTGGTGCTGTGGGGGGTTAGCATACACACACCTCATAGACACAAAACTTATCAAATAGTTGCAAATTATTTTGGGCAATCAAGTAATCAATTAGTAAACTAACTGTTGCAGCTCTAGTTTCGCAGACAGTGAAGCAAGTAGGAATGAGATCAGTGTAATACATTCTCTCTAGTCCTCACTTAACCAATCACTTTGAAACATCAGAAAGATTTGCTTTTTTCAAATTTTTTTTAATCTCTTTTAGGTTTTCTGAATAACACATTTGTGACAGCAATGGTACATATTTGCACTCAGGTTAGACTTTAATGAGCTACACGTAGGTGTTCTTACATTAAAAACTGTCGCATAGAGAGAAGGAATTAACACCAACAGATGCTACAAAAAAGAAAAATTAATTTTGTACCACGCAAAAAAAGCACAACTACCACTGTGTAAAATAAGCTTAAAAATATGATATGCAAGACACTAAAAGTATTGACTGAACTGTGGGTGAACCTTTGCATCACACACACACACACACTCCTCTGATGTAAATCTACACAGCACCTGTTTAATGCACAGGCATGCACAAATGCAGACGCAGATATATATACACACACGGAGAGTCCCAGCGGTGGCGGTTGGCGCTGAGACAGGAGTAAATGGCTAATGTGAGTGTTTGTGACAGCCAGCCTGAGGCAGTGTAGGGAGCAGCTCAGCACTCTGACAGGTGTTGCCTCCACCCCTCCCTCACCCCCTACCCAACCCAACACTAACACACAGCCTGCCTGCTGGGGAGCCAGGAGTGCATGTGGGGAATTAGACTTGGGGGGGTACTCGCTATATATA
>CAFUXE010000600.1:568506-639187 GCA_903364295.1 Serranus cabrilla | reverse complement strand
AGTCTGGATTTTTTTTTTAATGAGGTTGTATGAGGTAATTACCCACAGTCAATGTATTCAATGTAACAGATGATGGGCTGTGTGGTCCCAGTTTGGAGATCCAGACATGCGTTCCAAGCAGGAAACAGGAAGAAGACTGGGCCAGTCACAAAACATATTCTAACCACCTAAACAAAGGCTCACTCTTAAAATACCCTTTTATGTGTGTGCTATATCAACAATATGTCCTATCCTGCTATCTACAGCTGTTTCATTTGGCACTACTTTATCTCAATTGTAGAACTTCCATGTTCCTTCACATAAGCGCACTAATATGCTTTGCACACTGCTGCAGATCAGCTGTTTTGGTCAGAATCCAGGGGCTACTTTTTGTAAGAGACATCAAATAGAAAAAAAGAAAAATGAGAAATCATAACAGCGATGATGAAACAAAGGACAAAAGGAAATCCTCATGAATCGATATATATATACAAGAACATTTGCAGGTGGAGACTGGACGTGTTGAAAAAGAAAAGAGGGGAAACTTTAAAGAAAGAGCTGAGAAGAAAGAGCCCAGGCTTCCTGGTGGTAAACTGTAAACCCATGCCCACAGACCCGGAGAGCTATTGCTGCCATTAGTGGGACTTGGTGCTGGTTTATTCCGACCAAAACAGCTGATTTGTGGTGCTTATGCATAGGAATGTACGAAGTTCTACGGTTGAAAAAGTAGTGCCAAATGCTGTGGATAGCAACAAAAATCAGTAACTTATCGTTAATGTAGCAAACACATAAATGGGTATAACATTTTTAGGGTGAGCCTTTGTTTAGGTGGTTAAAATAAGTTTTGTGACAGACCCCGTCTGCAGTCTGTTTCCTGTCTGGGACAGCACAAACTGAGTATGAGCAGACCATCATCAACAGCATGGGATACATTGACTGTGGGGAACTACCTCATACAACCCCACTTTAAAAAATCTGAATCATCCCTTTGAGGACACAGAAAGTTGGATATTTCTAAAAAACAATGTTAAGACTCAAATACAATAAATAAATCACTTCAATCATGACTTATGGACCATTGGAAGTGTGTGGTGGTGTCCCAATCAGAGAGAGGCTGCCAACTTTGAGGGTTGTGTTTACAGACCACAATGGACAAACCATACTCATTGTGCTTCCTTTCAAATTTGCATTGACACACTCACACATTCACACAAAAAAGAAACCTTTCCTCAAAGCTTTGAATAAAAAAGACATACAAACCTGTCAAACACACCAATCACCATTGGCAGAGTTGGGTCACTACTTATTCTCTACTCTGCTAACCACAAATATCACAAACCTCAGACATAACAAACCTTTAAGGTGTCCCCCCTCTGGTGTGCACACAAACACACATCTGCACAAACACTGACAGGCTGTATTGATTCATCAAGTCACTAAAAGTTGAAAACAAAGCTTTGAGGTAAGAGTGTTCAATTTCACATTGCGATGCAACATCATTAAATGTCCCATGCCCATATCAGTGTAAGCAAAGCCAGCCGCTTCATTCAGTATTCATTACAGCTGGCAAAGACACTGCAGGACAAATCAATTGGTTGAGAGAGAGAGAGAGAGAAATCCACAGTGTTTAATATTAACAAAGCAAACTAAGGGAAAAAACACCAGAGAGGGAATCACAAATTATCAGCAATAGATCCGTGCTCATCAATATACATACGTACGTGACATCACACATCCCGATTGACACACACACTTGTTAAACTTATAGTTCTCTAGGGCAATCGCCTCTCTTTTGCTCTCACACACTGCACTGTTGGCTGACTCATTATCACTCTGAATTTCACAGGTGCATGTGTGAACAAGCATATATTAAACAGTGACAAAGCAGAGCTGTCACAGAAAGCACATGCAAACAACGATCAATGCCACTGCTTTCTAAACGCACACACCAAACACATAATAAGTTCCTTGTTTACATGGAGTTTGAGAAAGCAGGATACTGCTGGAAGGCAGAGGTTTATCAGATTACAGAAACACATGTGAACTCTGTGACCAGCAGTAAGCGTTAGCATTCATAGAAGACAGTATATATTATTCATATTCTTGTTTCTATCCAATAAAGCCTGTTGAAAGGATCGATCATACTTGGACCGCAACAGGCTACAAAGACAAGGCAAATCTCCACCACACATTTATGTTGCTCCCACACACCACATACACAATCTATTAAATGCAGAGATTATGTCATCAAGTGCTATAGACAAAAGTACTGCAACAGCATCTTCAGATACTGAATCAATATAGCTAAATGTTTCAGATCTTTCTTTGGACAATTACATTCAAGGTGCAAAAGACTGAGAAAACATTATACTAAGTTAGTGATACAAAAATGGTCTAATCTCCAGTGCAACAATGCTACCCTTAACATGAGGCATCTTCACTTAAGTGTTACTAACAAATAAATAGCTAGCTCAATCTCACATTTACTCAAATGTTTTATAGTGTGGTTTAACACAAATTTTGTTTGTTTTGTCCTTTGTTTTGTACATTCTAATTATTCAATAATCAACTAGTGCCTCTGTCCAGAAGTGCCGTTTAAAGTCTCAACAGTAGAGGGTGCTGTCATTTACACAAAGAGTTTCTGGATTAAGGAAAAACCACTGCTCCTGCTAAATAAGTATTTGGTAAAATGTATGATCAAAGAATATATTAATTTAAGAATGCTGCTTCTGATTATTAACAGATCTGGCATGAAATAATGGAGCAGACAAGAAACATTTTTGATGAAGTATAAATGCATAGTTTTAGGGGATGTTCAGTACAATGAGGTACAACTTGTCAGGCCCACTAGTGGAACACACAGCTGAATCCTGGTACAGAGCCAGAAAGGATCACTCACCAGCATCTTGGCCTTTTCTTTCTCCTCGTGGGCCTTCCCTTTCTCTATGATGAGGGCCGGGGCCAGCTCATCCAGGCCTGTGGTTGCTACTGCCTCTCTCTCCCTCTGGGCCAGTTTGGCCAACTGCTCCTGCACCAAGGCCTGTTGACGCTCAAAGCTGAAGTAGTGGAAGATAAGAACTGCTTTAATGTTTATTTATCTAGTGTAAGTTCTTGTTCACATAGAGAGCTGAGCAATACAATATTTAGACTGAGAAGCAAAACTAAAAATATATTTTAATTATGGAAATTCTCAATGATTATTGTTGGGTGGAATGTAAAATAGTATATTAAAATTAAATTGGGTTAGGGTTTCTCATGAAAAACGTCTCACTACAAAAACATGAGGACAACACACTTGTTATATAATTTCAACCCCTAATGGAATACAATCCAGCAACACTGTGAAAAATGAAATTTGCCAAGAGGCTGTTCCTGTAACTCTCTAATTCTGTGTTAGCTAAATGAGCCGACATTGATAAAAATGATTACATTGCAGAGGTCTGGCACAAAAACACTGATCCAGAACATGCTGTATATTATACCTAACAGGCACAGCATTACAGTGCCAGAAGGTTAGACTTATTAGACCTGCTAATGTGTATATCTATAGAGGCTCAGGATTACATATGAGCATTCCAGCAGCATAACAACATGCCTGCTATACAGAGTCTGTAAGCTTGACAGGCAGTGTTGACAGGTCATTCAGCATGTGCATGCTCCCCATAAACATTGCACATTAGCATCAAGTGTCTGCTATGTTATACATCTGTCACCTCCATTAGCTATAAGCTGTATTTGTCAACACAGAGGGCCCAACTTAAACATATGAAATATATATCAAATATACTGCAATAACTAAGCCCAGGGAGGCATTACTCCAAGTTAGCCAATACTAATGCACTAGCATAATAATATGTTACATGCAGAGTTACAGCAGATCTTTCACCAGAAAATGGTTGGACAGAGACCGTGACATTATGAGCACCTACTTTTTACGTATTTCTTCCTGCATTTCTGTAGTGGTGGGTCCTGTTGGTTTTGGACCTACAAAATCAAATGGGATGAATATCAATAAAATATTCGGCAATTGAGATTTGCAGAACAGAGTAGCATTTTATTTTATTTTATAAGCATTGCTGGTGAGAGCGGAGCCTGCCAATGAATGTCTGCAACTGTTAGGATAAATATATAATGTGAACTTCAGTAACACAGTGAAGCAGCTCCGAACACAAACTATCTGAAACTAAGTTTAAAAAGTCTTCAAAAAAATGTGATACAACAAATGGCATGGATATGGTTTACTACATTATGCCCATTGTGTAATGAACAATGTGAAAAAGTTACACAGCAGTAGAACTGAACTTTATCCTGATGATTTTCTAATCAGTCACTGTATGAGGACACGCTTGCTGACGCAGAGGGCCTCCGAATGGGAGCTGTGTGATTAAGAAAAAGTCTTTGACTTGGACTTACTTGGTTGTGGTTTATGACTGTCCGGCGGAGATGGTGGTGGCTTGGCGCTGCCAGACCCCTGAGATTCCTTCATCCGCTTGAGCACATCCTCTGAGAGCTGGACAGGAATGTTAGAATAAACAAATCAGCACATATTATGTACACACACAAGCCTGCTGGTGTGCATGCAGGACGACTGTATGTCTCAACAACACTGGACATCTTGACTTGCACCAATGTGCAAGGTGGAAAATTTGTATTTTTGGCTTTGGGGTGTCAATCTGCTGACATGGTCTTGAACAAGTCACTTAGCAGTCACTGCTGTGCAGCTCTCTGACCCTCCTGAATAGTAATGACCATAATTAATTTACTCTCTTACTATGAAGCTAAGTTAAAGCTTCATAGGGGAACACAGGTGCTAAATATTTGTCGATAAATTTGTCGTGATTAAATCTCTACATGTAACGTTACGGCACTTACGTAACTGTTAACATTGCGAAAACCCATGAATGACTTTAACATAGCAAATCTAACGTTAGCTGACACTTACGGTAACGTCACGCTGTGGACACTTTGCCAACACTTTGACGTAGCACTGCGTTACGTCTACGTAAATGTCCACTTTAATGGCATTTTACGATAATCTACATGTCGTAATTCAACAAGCTGTAATAACGTTAGTTAACGCTAGCTTGCCAGCGTTAGAGAGCGAGTAACTGTAACGCTATCTGGGTATGGGGGGCATGACCGGGTTCATTTGAGGACATGGGACCTGTCAGCCTGTCAGTGCACCTTGGACAGACACCGCCACAAAAGCATGCTCGCTAACCGTGATTAGCTTTGCTTGTCGTGCCTAATAACATAATTGAGACTTGTGACAATGAGAGAAACATCAAGTTATATCTACCTTCACGCCTTCAATTACTGTGACCTTCTCGTTTTCGTCCAGTCCGAAAGACACTTTCCTAGAGGTGCTGCCATTGCCACCCATTTTGATCAGCTGTCTGTTCCCACCTGGTTAGAAAAATAAAAATAAAAATCTTCTCTAGTGTTAGGACAGTGAGGGAGACATCAACGTGAGAGCGGCTGGAGTCGCCGCCACAGCGACCGGTGGTTGAAATACTCCAATAAAGGTCAAACTGGCGCTACAGTATCCGCTAAGCTCATTGGTTGGATAAAATAATGTCGCGTAACTGGAGTGAAGGGGAGATGGGAATTGTAGGCAGGCTAATGTGACGCTATTTCAGGCAAGACAAAACATAAGGGAACGTAGATTAAAGGACAAACAGTCGAGTCATCATCACAGGAGGGGATGTAATGGAGAAAAAGTCTTTTCCCACAGTGTAGTTACTGCAAGAAACCACAGAGTGGAGTCTTATCCTGAGTGACCTAACCCAGCCGCAGGGTGGTGTTCTGTTCTGTCCCATCACAAAAACAAAAATGAAAGAGTCCATGGTTTATTCAGTTGGTCACGGAATGCTCAATACATTGCATTAATATGGGCTGAATATTATACAATCAATGCACTTAAATAAAAAGGCAATTTACAGATCATTTGCAAAATGATTTCAACATCAAAAATCTTGTCTATCAAGAGAGAGGACCTCAATAATGAACCGCCTTGTGTTATGAATCAGCAAACTGATTTCCCAACCACAATACTAACTCCCAAGTTATACAGCAATTATCACCGGCACTCAAATTTGAATATATAATATTTCTAAGAGTCAGGCAAATACTGTAATTTCTTGGAAATACACAACCTCTTTACTGTGTTGTTGCTTTAAAATGATGAAAAAATAAATGCATCTCTATATCTGCTGCATAAAAGTCACAACTATCTATGAATACTGCTAGCTTAAATACAGTAGTCCATTCATACCAAACATATAGCAATTTCAGCAGGAAAGTCACATACATGACAGTTCCTTGTTAGGAATATGTCAATGCGATGTGTGGTGCTTTAAAAAGACTTAAGTATGACCATGTAGAAATACCAAGAGGGAACTGTTTTCATGAGCTGAATTAAGAGGGAAACAATTCAAGCATAAAATTGTTTGGAGTGGAACTGTGACAGTCCAGTCATTTTCTACTTTATACCATCCTAAAATGACCCATCTTTGGAATATAAGTTGTCTGAGCCCCTCTTAATGTCTAGTTAATATTATTTAACTCTATCAATACCAACATTTGATACTATAAAATTCAACAATATTGTATATGCTCTCAACTGAATACTTGTTATAATGTGTGGAAACTCAGAGCACAATAAAAAAAAAAATATTTGCAGAAAAATAAAAACTTGAACAATCCTTTTGCACTAAGCAGAGCTGAACTAGAAATGCTGATATGGAATGGGGGCATGTCTAATTTGGAGTACACAAAAGAGGTTTATGCACATTTGTTGTTCAAATTACACACCTAATAATGCAACTATGAAGCTTAAAAATGTGCTTTTAGTAGCAGGAATGATTAACCTGGCTCAAGAAATTAAAGCAGAAGCCCAAAATAAAGAAAAGAAAAATGATCACAGCTAAGACACAATTTCAGATTTGCTCTTGTATCTCAGCCCAAGAGCCTAACTGATGGTTTGTGATATTTAGCATGAATGCAATATCTGTATTTAGGAGTTACTCATTTCCTTATCAGCATTGCAGTGAAACACATCATGTTAACACCTTTCACTTGATCACAGGAACGACTGTCTATTTCAGGAGACAAGTACTCCCTGTGTAGAGAGACACGGTGATTCAGTAAAAATGATTAGCCAGTCACAAATCTAATTCATGGAAGCAGATAACAAAGTCAGATGAAATGCTGTTACTCAAAGCTTTTAGTGGGAATGTAAAAATGTTGAGTCGCCATCAAAAGAATGTTAGATTTTAAAGACTTGGGTACTTAAATGGGATTAAACTTCATTCATGAGGAATGAGCAGTTGATGCACGATGCTGGAATGACAGAAAATGTGCTGAGACGAGTCAGGAAGCTCCCGCATTTGAGAGCCTGTTGAACAGAATCTATACAGAGTCTGTCAGGGCCACAATCAGGGACAGTACTCCTAGTGTGGAGCTACAGCAGCAGTGCACTCTGGCAACAGTGTTACAAAAGCAGTTGCTAAATTCACAGTCCTCCAGAGAATTGGCTAGCAAAGGTCCTTACGTGTCCGCTTGTTAACTTGCCCTGGCCTCATAGCAAGACCAAGATTACCCGTTCATGGTGTCCAACTACTGGTTCTGCATTTTTTTGGCCACCCTGCCTTAACACACTACACACACAAACAACATTAAGGTCCAATGTATAACCACCTCACTTCTTCCAATCTCCTCCTCATTCATTCACGCATTAATAGGTCTCCAGCGGTCAGCTTCAATGCTGTTAATGCTGCTGGACCCATAGGGTCCGGAGGCAACATCATCCAGGTATGCTCCAACCATACGAGAGCTGCCAGGACCGGAGCCATCGATCTGGGTAGAGGAGTAGAACAGGCCCTGGTCAGTCAGCTCCTTACGGCCAATGGTTGTAGCAACAGTCGGAGGAAGGTGGACGTCACTTTCATCTGGCTCATCCACCTGGGACTTGTACGAGAACAGGATCTTGGGCTCTGAACTGTGGAGAAGAAGAAGTAGTGAAATAGGGGAAGAAACTGGATCAACTGTCCGTAGCACATACTTTTAAGTAGTTTGTAAATTTTGTGTGATTCTTTGTACAAACCCAAAGAAGCCCTTGAGGAATGTGACATAAATGAGCGGCGCAAAGGTGGAGAAGTAGAGGAAGGTGGTGACATCCACACAGCTGGTTCACAAAAGACAAAATAAAGACAGGTGTCACACTGTGTCAACAATCCAATTAACAGTTACAAGACATAAGGATGCTATCAGCGTCAGCAGACACAGAAAACACAGCCAACAGGTTTCTGCCAAAAGGGAAGTTCAGGCCAAAAACAAAACATCTGTTGTTATGTTCTCAAGCCTTCGCCTAAACTCCACTCAACTTCACGTGACCCACCAAATCTGTGAGTCATCCCCTTAGTTGCAACTTAGACAAGACATTTAATTAATAAAAGGTTTAAAGGTCCCATAATGGGAAAGTATTCCCACTTTATTCTTCCGAAAATTCACCCACAGGGCCATTTACTCAGGATAATACTGAAAAAAAAATGATACTGACCAGAGTCCCTCTATGATTCCAGCACATAGCAGAGCACTGCCCAGGCCCTGGACGAGGTTCAGTAAAGACAGGATGGCAGCATACACATAGAAACTTCTCTTAGCTGGACAAAGAAAGCAAAACAAAGATTTATGGGAAACAGAGAATAAAATGCTTTCAATATTATGCAATCATGCAGTGGTAAAAAGCACATGACCAAGATGCATGCTGCACATCCTCGTGGATTTAAATGGATTACATGATATATGATGTTAATCTGTTAACCTCTTAATTTAATAATCCTAATGTCTGATCTGCGCTGCAATGAAATGTGTAACTTACATGGAAGAGATATCCTCTCCCTCACTGGAGTTTTAGGCAAGATCACAATCAAAGAGTACACCTATGAAAAAGGATTACATCATCAATCACTAGACAACAGCTATCAGGTAATTGTCAAGTATGAGTTTTATTTTACTCCTCATGCTGCCTCTGCTGCACAGTCACAGGTTACTGACCAGGAAGAAGAAGCAGGAGCTGGCCAACCAGAAGTGCCGTCCTCCGTGACCGTAGATGTTGAAGTCCTCAGCAGACAGATGACTGTCTGGATACAGGATCTCTAGCGTGCCCTGAAACAATATTTAATTTATGTTAATTGAATTAAGACAGACAACTTACCCACATTTTCTGTTGTGCAATATTTAGCAATATTTTCACCATAACTTAACCTCTTATCTGTCTCATTACCTGTGTGATGGAGTAGCCCAGAGCCAGCACGGCGCTGATAGCCAGCACTCGCTTTATACTGGACTTGCTCTCTAGGTGACCTGATAAATGAATAAAGAATTATTAACTGAACATTTGTAACAAACAATACAGAAAGAAACAGAAACACCACACTGGTTCACATATACAGTAAATGAGAACTGAAACAAGTAGAGCACACTAACCGAAAGCCAGTCCCAAAATGACCACACTGAGCTCAATAGCCAGCAAGAAGAAACGTGTGATTTCCCACAGCACCTGAAGAGACAACAAACATCATGAGTATCCACTGTGGCTGTGTTGCAACATATGCAAACATACGGTCAGGTCACACTCCAAGGCATTATATAATCATGTGTTTGTTTTTCTTCCACAGTGCAGCCATGACTGTGTGCACTGGGAACAGTAGGTTCATCACTCTGAACTCCATAGGGATTTGTCTGGTATGTGAGGAATGTCAGCCATGCCTTTCCTTTTTTACATGAAAGCTAAACAAAGTCATGTTGAAGCTCATATAAGCTCCACTGAGTATTTGTAAAAAAAAAAAAAAAAAAAGAATATGGTGAGTGCTACTTTAGTATGGGCGAAGGAATTATGCTACAAAACTGCAATCTTTCATTAAGTACCCGTACATTAAAACATTCTATTAAACTCATAAAAAAAACATACATTTATTTATTTCCCAATTTAAACAAGACTCTTTATGACAGTTACAGCCCAGAATATGTCTGCAGTACTAACAGAAAGTGAAGAGTAAATCTAAAAATATAAATATTTTTGATGATATACATTTCAATATAACATTCAATATTTTCACAAAATAACAATTGCTCTTAATTCTTTGCTTAAGACAACAACTTTTCGTTTTTTCCATTTTGGATGAGCCTTTGATTTCCATGATTTTCAACCCCAACCCCCAAGTGTGTTACAAAAATGTTATTTATGCTCATGTGCATCCTTACTTTGTCTATGATGGTGGCAGCACTGGATGCACTGACGGTCATGGACACTACGGCCCGGGTGATTCCAACTGCTGCTACGACGAACACCTTAGAAATATGGTTAAAAATATGTTAGTTCACATAAAACAGTCTGTCTTCTCAACGCAATATAATTGCATTCTGGTGTAAAATAAAGGGGGAAAGTACAACATATAGCAACAATGCATTAGTTAACACTACTGACAAACAGTGAGTGAGTTCATTAATGGCCTTGGAGATATTCTCTTCTCCTCTTTTGTCTTTGTTGTCAGACAAAATTGAAAGTCGAAGCTATTAACAAGTGCATTGTCCCTGTTTTGATGATCAACAACATCATCTGAAATTATAGACTGCAATACTGGTTTTAACAGAATTCCCCATTTAGCATAATGCCAAGTTCAAGACAATTACTTTGAATATATTAAATGTGTGTTTCTGCAGTTTGTGTCCTACCAGCAAGTAAAAGGTAACGAAGATGGGGCTGGAGGTGAGTCGAATCTTTGCCCTGGCTGAGGGCAGCTTCCACATCAGGAATACAAAGAAGGCCACATTAGGCACGAGCAGTAAAATGTCCCAGAACCGCACCCTAAGAAGGACAGATGAATGTGAAGGAGATATTTGAGAACTTTCTTAATTATCTGCAGTGGATAGTTGTGTACTTTTGTATTTTGTGAATACTTAGTCATTTACATCCATTTTGTATTTCTTTCACTGCAACATGTATGCTTTGCTTTACTTATTATTGTTTTCGGCTTTTTCTTCTATAAAATTCTACCAATTTACCTGGAGTCTCCAATGTCCTCAAAGAGAACTTGCAGACATTTGTGGGGCTTTGTGATGTTGGCTCCAGTATCAGTGTGCCAAGTTGGGGATGTTGAAGTGTTCTCCAATGGTGTAGGTGAAACACTGCCATTGTATTGAGCAAATCTAACCACAGCAGTCACTGTGGGGAGCATGGTGTCAGACCCTGAGGGAAAAAAGCTGGTTATGTCAGATGTTGAAAGATATTGCATTCTCCTTAGCTAAGGCAGATCTTTCACTTTCCATTCTGAAAGTTGGAAAGTGGGAGGAGATTCAAATTGTTAAGTTGACTTTGTGAAGGGAACACTTATGAAGTCTAAAATGCTGCTAATTCTGCTATTACAGAGGTTTAGATTTTTCAGAGTTGTAGTGGTGGGTTTACAAGTGTTGGATTGTTGTACCCGGCAGGCAGCCGTCACAGACACACATTACATAACGTAACAGATTGGCTGCTACGTCAGTCATGAGTTGTGTTAAATTTAGTGTCAACACGATACATTAGACTAACCCACCCTGTTAGCATTGTCATATCTCCACTTGCAACAGTTGATTACTTGAAATGACACAGTAACATACCAACCTGGCGATAAACATAAAATGACAAGAGATCTTAACTCAAAACTTCTCCTACTGGAGTCCGTTAAAAACTAATAACTGGAAGCTAGTTAATCAGAGCGTACTGAACCAACAGTTCCTTCATGGTTTATCATAATACTTTCCTTTTGCTTTGAAGGGGATTTCAGGCGCTAGCTTACGCTGCTAACGTTACTTACAGCTTGCTAACTGCGCTCGGAGGACGGGTTGTTGGTAGTTCAATTAAGATTATATTCTCCGAGCTTCCATTTAAGACGAATGCAGTATTTCAACTGTACATATAGCTTATTTATTGACATTGAGTAGCACTGTTTATAAGCCGCCTGGCTCGCGTTAGCATCAAAACAAACGTGATACTAGTGCAAGTGCTATGACGCCGACCCACCGTTACGGGAGCGTCAACTGGTCAAGAAATAACAACTTACCGATTCAGTAGACTCGTATTCAAGGGTACAGCTGCTGTAAATGTTTTAGAAATAGTATGACTTCAGCGCATGCTTTAGACGCTGTCATACACGCTGTTATCGATCTATAAATTGATCACCGATACGGGACATGGCTGTACTGGATAGTTTCGTTAACAAATTTTCCCAGTGAGGTCAGCTGACACTCTCACCAAACAACGGAACAAATCTCGCGAGATGATGTTGTGACGTATGTTTTTTCTTCTTTTAAAGAGGCAACCTGTGGTATTTACGTTTTGTTTTAGTTTATTTAAATTAAGGCAAGTTACGTGCATATTATAAGAGCGTGACATATCCCAAATGTGTACTTATATGAATATGATACTAATGTGATGAGAAATAAACACGACAAAAAAACAACATATTTTGCTATGTTTATTTTGTTAATATATTGACATAAGGAGTACATTACCCTGAGGTATAAAAACAAACAAAAACGAAAAAAGGGTAATTTCCTGACAAATCATTTTGGCACGTGTTTCAGGCACACTGCAATGACTAATTCATACAAATGTATGTATTTTATTCCCATATCACACAAAAAAACCTGAAACTCTTCTGAACAAGTTGCTCAAAAAATGAGGACTTCTATCAAGACACAATTAAAGAATTTTAATTCTTTAGTTATACAATTCAAGCATTCAAATATTATTATTATACATTTTCTATGCAGCATATTGGCTAAGCATAAATATTTCTTAGAAATCTTGTTATGATTATGAATAAACAGTGACACGTGCTTTGGGGTGCCCTGACATCATCCTGTAAGCCAGGTGCACTGGTTCAGTCAGGTTAGCCTTAAATGTGTACACATGAGTCTTCCCGCTGACGGGGCTGATGTTGTAGAAGCTCAACCTGTGGGTCTTGAAAGTCAGTCTGATCTCAAGCCTGCGTGACACTGTGGTCTTCTGCAGAGGCACATTGTGACCCTGCTCGAAGGCTGTCAGCCGGTTGTCGAACCACATCAGACACCATGAGCTCCGGCTGCTTTCCAGAGCGGATGGCAACCCGCTGCGTGCCAGCTTCCCACTGTAGCACACTCCGATGATCCACGGAGAACCTTCGAGCTCCACCTCCCAGCAATGATCACCCTCAGAGAAGCTCTGGGTGCTGAGGACTTGGAAGAAGTTAGTGAACCTCTGAGGAGAGGATGGGTAGGGCTGTTTGGCAGCACTAAAAGTCACTGTCTTCAAATCCTGTGAGAGGACGAGGTTGGGGTGAGCTGTTTCTGGGTCAAAGGTCACCTCTGAAGGGTTGAGGGCGTTTCGAAGTGAGCGCTGAATTTCTCCGAATCTCTCCCTCAGCTCGGTGTTCATGTGTTCCAGCTTGGGACAGGCTCTCGCTGGGCTAACTTTTGATTCAACGTGGTCGTCCTCTTCTCCCACCGGCTTGGCCAGTAACTCCACAATGTGTGGCTGTAGAGACTGAAGCTCGTCACTGAATGCTGCCTCATCATCCTCAGTCAGAAGGGACTCGGCTCTGAGCATAGCTTGTCTCAGCTGCTTCGTCAGCTCGGAGGCTTGGCTGACTCGACTGCTGATACTGGCCTCACCTGGACGTAGCTCCTCTTCAATCAGCTGCGTCACCTGTACGCTGTAGCTTTGTGACAACTCTTTTATCTGCTCTAAAAGTCTGGACACTTTCCCTCTCAGCTGATTATTAACCGTGCTCACCTCTAACTCCTGTTCCTTCTCCTTCCTCAGCACGCTCTCTGCCATCTCCAACTTGAGGCTCAACTCTGTCACTTGAGATGCCATTCTGAATTTAGGTTTGTCCAATTTCATCTTGCCGCTGCCTTGTTTCTGATCCTGCTCTGTGGATCCAGATCCAATTTGAAGGCCTTCCTTTTCCCCACACCCTAAGCCTGTCTGGCTCCCTCCAGCTGTACCTATGTCCTGTTGGTGTTTTTTGTTCAATTCTTCTATAGCAGGGTGGCTGACATCAGGGTTTGCAGGGGAGTTTGCAGTGGCTTTGTAGGTCTCTATTTTGCTGCACATTTTGGAGCTTTTCACAAGGGCTTTGGTTCCCTGGTACTCTGTCTGGCACTCAGGGCAGCTGTGTTGGTCAAGGCCTTCTCCCATGGTCTGTAGGCAGGCGAAGCAGTAAATGTGACCACAGGGAAGAGAAACTGGCTCAGAGAAAAGCTGCAAGCAGATGGGGCAAGTGAGCTCTAAGGCTAAAGCTTCTGGATGATCCATTTCAGAAATGTTTGCTTCTGTGTCACTCAGAGACATGATGGCCGACCCTGGAAAGAAACAGAAAACAAATTTGGAAATGTATAATATAAACTTGGTTGACTTATTTGACTCTGTTTAGATCAGGGATGGCAATCATTACTTCCCATTTATCCATTCAATTATAAATGGAAAGAAATACACAAATACACACACAAAACAGACCAATAATAAACATACACACACAACCAAAAAATTCTGAAAATGAACTCTGTGACAGTCTTGTGTTTATACAGTGTAATTTATAAAAGCTGCATGCTGATACTTTTAATGAAACTGTATATTTTTTTTTTTATTGGAATTATTTTGATGTTTTTAATAAAAATCAGCAGTCTTTTGTTTATTATTCAAATGTCCAGATACCTGCCGTCATATTCTATGACGTTAAGAGTAAAATCTTCAGAATCCTCAGTTTGAATAATATTGATCATTACTTCCCATTAATCCAAAAAAATACACTGCAATTCCCATTTTGTCCACGGGGAGTTGCACTATCCCAATAAGAATAGCAGGTCCATGCTGGCTGTGATATTTTAAGAAATTTTGAATGCAAAAATGGCAGAAAATGCTCTTTTCAGCTTCTCAGATATGGCGATTCCCTGCTTTTCTCTTCAACGGAACATCATTTTTGTTTTGTACTGGCAAAACATATTTAAAGGCATGAGTCATCTCCTTGGACCTTGACAAACTGAGATAAACTTTTTTCACTATTTTTCTGACATTTTAAAGGCTAAACGATCGACCAAAATCGAGAAATCACTGGCAGCTTATTGTGAAAATAATTGTTATTTGCAGTCCTAAGAAGAACATAACTTCATGATTACCTCTTGCAAGTGACGGAAATACACGCATGAGTCAGCACAGCATGAGGCAAGCAAACAGTCTGCGTATGCAAGTTAAAATGGGCAAAAATCACATATACTTTACATAAAGTAGGCTGAGGTTTCGTCAAAAGATGCCCGTGGTTGTTGAGAAATGTCACTGTAAGGAACTGGTGTCTCAAGCCATTGACTGTAAAGATGAAGGTCTCACACTACAGGTCTCAGGAGTTTGAGCGTCGTCAGCCTGAGCTGCTCCTGCAGTGGTCTGCGTCTGTTTACTCGGTTAAGTTTCGATTTCAAGCGACCACGAACCATGTGGCCAAGTTTCGATTCCTTCCATTTAATTAATAAAACTCAATGTACATTGCAATCTTTATTATGCTGCAGGGCATAACTTTGATTCAAATTAATGTGGATTCACAATAATTAGGCCAAAATTATTATTCATATGCGTCACATAATGCGCATCAATATGCGCAGCTCGAGTATTAATTATTTACAAAGAATTCCAAATACATTTTCAGTTAAACATAAAAATAACTAAGTTAAAGACAAAGGTAAAACAACACCTACCTATTACAACAGTGCTGTCTTGCGTCGAGTCTTCCTGTTCAGGTAAGGGGCAATAAACGCACTGACTGACGCAGAGATCAGCGGTCAAATCCGCCTTTCAGAAACACTTCAGTTGCTCTACTGGATCAATGGGTAATCCATCATGAGCAGCACGTTTCAGCCTGACTTCATAAGTATCTCTATGCCAAACTTTTACCCAGTCTGCCCCCACTTTAATAGGGTAAGCGACAGAATAAGTGTATCAGCATTTTAGGTGCTTTTTATTATTTTCTATTTTCCTTTTTTCCATTACATAAAAAGTATAATAATACAAAACACTAAGCAGTGAAAGCAATCAGGAAATACACTTGTGCACGCTTGCATAAAGTCAAAAAAGATACATTGCATGTAATTAATTAAAGACAAGGAAAACGGACAGTATTTTATCTTTAATTTAATTAGATTTTTATACAATTGGTTTGAGAAGTAACAGCAAAATTGTAAGCTTCAACGCATCTCCACACAGTTGGATGGTAAAAGATGTGCAAAAATAATAAATAAAACAATCATTATAGTACAAAGGCACAGTGCCAGTCTAACCGACTACTGATTCCCTCCAAGGTCTGTTTACATTTCTCTGGAATAAAAGTCAAAAGTCAGCTTGACCCACCTCTGCAGTCATGTAGTGTCCAAACATTTCTAAACTTGGTAGTGCTATGCCAGACAGCCAGAAGACTTGTGGAGTGTGCATGTTGAAGTTTCACAATATCATATGCTCAGATCTACTTGTAATTACAGTCCTTGGATATTAAAAACAAATAATGCTCTTGTTCCTTACAACCAACCCCTTTGCCAGATCAATCTGCAGGCTTTGACTCAGCAGTTACCACACCTAAAGTCTAGCTGGTGAGTCACATGTAATTAGAAAACACATAAAGGGAATAACGCTCAGCACTGCTCTTTGAAAACTCCAGTTATTACTGTCAAACGTGTGGTTGCTTGGTACATGCAGCTACAAACACTCTCCCCCTGACACATAAGTCCAAAAACACACAGTCTTGACTGAATGTAGGATAACTGGTTTGTTCTGTAGCTGTGTGTGTCTGAGTCTGTTTGAACTCTCAGCATGAACTCCAAGCAGCAAACTGAAGATTTCCACATCACTCACAGAAAATAGGCAACATTTTTGGGCATGTGCGGAATTTAGGCATCCTTTTATACAACTTTACTTCTCTACAGGTGTGTTTTTGGTATGTGTTTCAAGTTTAAATGCACAACGGTTTAAGGAGTTTCCATACCAATACAGTTTAAATATTTATTTTGGAATGATTATGCTATTGGTACATAAAATAAGTAGCTTTGTAATGTTTTGTAGGGTTTACACATAGCAAAATATTGTGATAACAGCCAAAGTCAGTGTAAGACCACTGAGATAAAGGACTGACTAGTTTCACACACTCATTTTTGAAATGTTGAGTCCATCAATATTATGGCTTCATTTGGCTCCATCTTTATGAGACGGGACAGTCCGTCTTTCTTTTCCAGTTTATTCAGCGCTCATAAACAGGCACTACAGTGGGCAGGTCTGTCATAGGTACTATTCAGGCACTCTGGGAAAAATCCTTTCAAATACCTTTCAGGAAAGGAAGAGAACAATATGTGCTTATGTGCTTGCTTTAAAATCAGTGTGAGGCTTTTGGTAGACGTGGTGTGTGTCGCTACAGTAATGCATCGAAGTCCAGTTCTGGCAGAGGCTCCTTCCAATACGAGGAGCTGCTGTAATCCGGACAGTCCAAAGCAGATGTGCTGCCTCTCACAGAGAGCATGGGGAAGAAATGTTCCACCAACTCACTGAGGTGGCTGTACCTGCAAAACACAAACACACACACAAACTGACTCAGAATGCCAATAATAAACACACAAACACGTGTGAAAGAAAAGAGTCTGAAAACGTGCACTGTGACAGTCTAACAAATCATGTAGATCATACACAAAATATATAAAATGTACATTTTAAAAGCTACACGTGCACGCCTTTGATGCATTGTATCTTTATTTTAATGCCATAATTTGGATTTCTGCAGCTAAAAATGAGCACTAAATGTCATTTGTTTTACATTTACAGCTTCTTTTGAGGTTTTCAAATGAAGCTTTGAATGTCTGTCGTCATATTCCATGATTTTATCATTAAATTAAGTTTTCATAAATATATTATGCCAGTTCATGGTGGTGTTGCTGTGTGGCAAACAGGAGAGCAAATCGTATTTTGACCTGCACCAAAAGTGTTTTTATCCATGTTCTGTGCACACTTACGAGGACTTGTTGACTTTCGTCCTCTCCTGGATGAGCTCTCCTTTTGGATTGACGGTAAATAACCTGGTATCAGGAACCCCGACCTGCTTATAGGCATAAGCATCCTGCAACATGACAGGCAGCAAAACATTAAAGTTGCACAGACATAGCCTCAGTGTGACTTTAACCTTTGCTGCACCTATGTGGACTGAGATGATTGTTTAGCTGTTATAATACTAATCTATAATCATAAATCAGCCAGCCACTGTTTGCTCTATATCCAACATGCAAACCCTCAGACTCCAATTCCACTTCCTCACACCTCTACCAGCTGGAGGATATTACAGGCTGTGTGTATTAAAACATATACTCTGTAAAACATTCAAAGCACATGGGTCTGATCTTTATCTTTTTCCTAACAGGATTAATTATGTCCTGTGATACTTGGTTTGTCCCAGAGGCTAAAATCCCTGCCAAACATTACTTATGATCATTAGCATGGAGACTGAAGCAACTTGACTGAAAACACACTCATGCTGAAGGTTATTGCTGTATAAAGTCTGCAGTGTTGCTTACATTAGTCCTGTTGCCGAAGGCTGCGTAGAACGGCTGTCTCTGCGGGTTGAACAGGTCTCTGATGTCACTCAGGCAGGCAATTTTAAACACCTCCGGCTTCTTCTCAATAACCTCTCTGCACAGTCGGGACACACAGTTCATAGTCAAAATGGAGATCTGTTTCAAGTGTTTGTGTTTATGTGTTTCAAACAGTGTTTTTGCTGAGTGGACACTAGAGGCCAGCAAGGCTTTATATTGATTTACAAACTCTAACAACATTTTCTCACACAGACACAGTGCAGAGCTGATACTTCACACACAGACATATCCTATATTCTATCATTGCAGCAACATGCAACAACATTTCTGTCCCCATGAATAACTTCCACATATGTTCTTTGAATGGTGAATAGAGCACTTTAAAAAACTTTTTTTTCCTCTGCTGACTTAACCTTTTCTGGTACATTTGCTCAATTTGACCATGTCCACAAATTAATCAACTTCTACAAGAACTATAAGCCATAAAATAAATACATCTTCCAATTACATTACAGACCATATAAACATTGTCTGCCTGTCTCTCTGGAAAAATGTAGTTACTTTTAAATATTTTCATTATTTACTTTGTGACCGTTAGTTGATGCGTGAGAACTTCTACTTTGTCTTTTTTTTTCCATGTCTGATGTAAACCTCTTTGTCACACTCTTAATGTCTGATCAAAAAAATAAAATAATAATGGTTAGTTTATGTTTATGTGTAGAAGGTTAGCTAGTTAAATCTGGATCCCTCAAAATCGTCCACCCTGTTAGGTCTAGAAATCAATATAAACCAGTCCACCCATGAGAATTATTTACAATAACAAGAACCTTAAGATTGGTCAATATGTTTTCCTGTCAAACAGTATTTGTACCTGTGCAAGGCTGAAAAGAGGCTGCTGGGAGCCAACAGTACAGGGCCTTGAGGAAGAACAATGCCCTTGTCATTGACCCACTGGAGGTAGTCCTTAGTGATGGCAGCCATTCCTATGGCCCGTGCTGAACAATACAGGAACTTATAGCCGTTCCTACAAGGAAAGGAGCAACCATATCAGCATTTTAGTTTCATGAAACAGAATGGGAAGAAATGTTGAGTATTAGGCCACTGAGTACTACATACACAGTACAACATCAACACGTTCAACAACACATATGTACTGTATTTTTTTAACATTTTTTTAATTAACTGAACAGCTGAGCTCATTGTAAAAGCGAAACAACACAAGCAATAAAAAAAGCATTCGGAAAAAAGGAAACATCTGGCAATGCAGATTAGATACTCAGCTGCAACTAGAATAGTATGAGAATGAAATCATGAGCGAGTGGATACATTTTATCTGTGGCTTGTTATGGTGTGAGTAATGTGTCTGAAAGTTCAGTAAAAAAAACTGGTGAAAAGGAAAAACTGAGCCAGAAAATGACGTTTTTTGCTCTTTCACTGCTGACAATATTCCTCAAAAGGTCATTTCACATACTCGTGTATTTTGTGGTAGAGTTTGGCAATGCCCTTGTGTGTCCAGTCTTTTCCAAACTGAGGTAGAATATGACCCAGAGCATCAGACCTGCAGGAGACAGTGAAGACTGTAGTTTCATAGTGATCAGGAACTGTGTATTGCTTTTTGTTCTATTATCGATTGATCAATCAAAACACTGTAATGTGTAATAAATGCAGGTGTTTTTACTTGGTGATGGTGCCGTCAATGTCTGATATGATGACGCGGTCGTCCCAGTTCCACAGGTAGATGGCAGCCTCACAGCGGCAGGTGCCTTGGTACTGTGTGGTCACACTGAACACCACCTTGTTGGCTCCTTCACGCAGGTTTAAGTGCTCCTGGGTGTGAGAACAGAAAGAGTCAGCTCATTGGACAAAATCGTCTACATATACTAGATATCAGGGTACTATTTTTTATGTGGCTGTATCTCTTACGATCTGTTGAGAGGTCAGACGTAGGGATTTGCGGTACATCTGGGTGATACACTGAGTGGCGATGAGGGTTTCTGTCGAGAGGCTGGAAGGAATCATGGCTTTACGGCCGAGGCCTGCTGCCTCATCACTGTCGATGTCGTCCAGCGTGGCTCTGGAGAGGCAAGGTCATGATGTGAAACTTTATCAAAATAATGACTTAGTGTCTTTTGAGGGTTCTTGCTATTTTGCAACACAAAGTCATTATTGTGAGTTAAGTTTCATGACAATTGTTTTTGCGATCAATTTATTGATTAATGTACTATAAGTACACAGCTTTGGCACACTCTGGTGGCACAAAGGTAAACTACATGATGAGACTATCAAATGACACATAATATGCATTTTAAGGAAATCTACTGCTAACTTTGCAGCAGTTTCTGAGTTCTTGTGCTGTGGTGTCTGTGTGAAGAGACTGCAGCTTCATGCATCTCTTCAAAAAGAAACTACACAACTACATGAGAAGCTTGCAGAGAGTGTTCTGACAGTTGTGACTGGTTTCCATGAGCAGACTTTATACAAGTATACCTTCCAAAATTTGACATTTGACATTTGGATGAAATTAATGGATAAATATGAGGCCTATTACCACAGACGTTCTACATGTACAGTCTTGTTACAATGCAGTTTGTAGCTATACTTAATGCCAGCTTTTTATTTTTTTCTACATCTGCCAGCTGAGCTACAAAGTCAGTATTTCTGGCCAAAAAACTGTCTTATTTACAGAATTGTTCACTAATGTGCATTTCGAAAACCAAATAAACAAAATTAAGATGCATAAACATGTACTGGCAGCTGTATTAGTCTTTGCAGCAATAGATTTGAATGTCCTTAAGTACACTTAAACATTAGAAAGAACAGCTGTGGATCAGCTGGACCAAACTCCCACTGAAACGCAGCATGTTGGATCAGTTCTTATTGATGTAACTTACTTTACTGTAGAAGAAACACTAGCGAGTTGCTCCTCCGGCTCCTCCTTTGAGTTCTTTTGCTGAAAAATAAGCAGATTGCATTGTCAGGTACATTCTATTTAACAATAACAAATCATAATGAGCTGCAACAAAAAGAGCTAATCCTTCAATCTTTTCCATCTCTACTACCCTTATTCCTCTTATGTCTTACATGGATAGAGCATAAAACCAACCTTAGCTATGGAATGGGTATCATTGCATGCAACAATGCAAACATGTGACATTTCCTTTCTTGCAGGCACATTACCATAACCCAATTAATATGAATTATTAGCAGGATGTTATTCAGAATGTACCTGGTTATTGTCCATGTCTCTTCTCCTCCATGACCACCACCAGCGTCCAGACTTTTTAGGCATCTTGTCCTTTACCAGCCGCTCGATCGTACTCTAACAAACGCACACAAAAAGAGGTTTATTATATCACTCCTGTCATCATATTAACCAGCTAACTATGCTGCTATTCGTCTGTAACTGGACATAAAGGAAGACAAATTAATTAACTTTATTGCGGTCTGGTGCAGAAACAATAAATACCTTGGGTAGGCTCTTCTGGAACGTTGTCATTGACAAGACCATTGGAGCAGCCACGGCCCAGTTATAGTAGCTGTGAAAGATGAAAGCCAGCTGATGAACAGTCATGGGCATAAACTCATTTAAAAAAGGAGAGCTTCCCATGTTATACATTGAGCTATTTATATTTTAACAACCTTTCCTGTCTGTTTTTTGTCAACAACCAGCAGTTCAGGTGAAATATCAATGAAACGGGACCTTGTGAGTGCAAACAAATTTAATTAAGTCTGATTTTAATGGAAATATCCCTTTTAAGTTTAGATTTGGTTACATTTGCAGACAGAAGCGTTTGTCACACCTGATTTGTTCGAGGATCATCTGAATTCTGAAACTCTGATGATAATGCCTGTTATAACAGGATCTGGCTATGATAAACGATGTAGAACATGCCTTTTCAACCTGCGAGCCGGTTGTGGGGTTCATATAAATAAATACATAAACAGCGTTACAAACACTTTTTGTGATGCATTGCAAATCCAGAAGTAAACAAATCCAGATCTTACTTTGAGTTGATGCAGATCACGAGGCTTGGGTCTTCAATTATTCCTGGATTGTTGGCAAAATCCTGGTACGTCACAATGTGCTCCATAAACTTTTCTGGATTAAAAGAAAAAACAGTTTGACAACTGATTTGAGTCCTGTGGAATAGGATAGTCTCACATTATAATGTTTGGTATGTTAACCATATGTTTCACCTTCTGTTTTAAACACAATAACTATATATATGTATAATCAAGTGGATGAAAAGTGTCTTGTCTGTCTCAGTACTGCATCCATGCTGAAAAACTAAAGAGTCATCATGACATAAATGAAAGAAAACAATTCCTTGATAAGGATAATTGGGTGAATTTACGAGCAGGATATGTTCTGGCTGAAGTGTGGGGGGCAAACTGTACTGAGGCAAGCAAGG
The DNA here is from genome assembly GCA_903364295.1 of Serranus cabrilla. Lineage (NCBI taxonomy): Eukaryota > Metazoa > Chordata > Actinopteri > Perciformes > Serranidae > Serranus > Serranus cabrilla. The sequence goes on along the minus strand of CAFUXE010000600.1, from coordinate 616,160 downwards.
ACCCAGAAAAAGGAGTGTTTTATATAATTAGGTGGGCTTCCAATGATTCTATAATCATGCACTTTCCAAATGGACTTCAGATCTCACTTTGCTTTTGGCTGTAACAGACCTATGCTCTGTGGTGGGATCTCCAAAGATCTTTGCTTTTAATAAATAAGACGCGATATTAATGATATTCAACAACTCTGTTTGACTCTCTCACATCAACCAACTCGGTGAAGTTACCAGACACCAACAGTCCCCTGAGAGAACCGGACTATCCTTCATGGTCCAGCTCATATTGAGAACACGGACCACCAGCACACATTTATGCTCACTTACCTTTAGTGATTTGGCTGGTGTCGCCCTCTTGTCCGCAGAGGGACATGCTGACGTCCATGTTGTATGAGGTGGAATCTGACAGGTACTCTGTCCCGCTGTCCATCGCCCCGCTGCCCACTGACTGAGGCGACTGGCTCCCTGAGCCGGAGCCCGCCTCCGCCCCCTGCTGAGACGCTCCCTCTGCCTCACTGCAGGGACAACGGACACTCAATTTTTCACATAAAGCACAGCACAATTACTGGAGTAGTTTCAATGTATTTAAGTGAAACGTTAGCGCACATTTTTGTTTGTAATTTTTACCTCTTGGGGAAGTAGAGTGCAGCCACCTCAGGGTCCAACTTGGTCAGATCATCCAAGTAAATATCTGTTGGTCCTAGATGGTGATTACGTTTACCTGCAACAAAATGACACATGAACCCTCAACTGACATAGACACAATGTCCAGAACGAGACTTTGAACACACCTATAGTTTAAGGACACAAATTAAAAAGTGACCTAAAGGACAAATCTTTTACCTTTCTTCTTTCCCGGTTGCTCCACTTGCGAGGATGCCTCTGTTTTGTTGGTCAGTGAGCCTTCTTCAGACCCTTCTGCTCCTCCAGGTCCACCATCCTCCTCCCCTCCCTCAGCACAGGGATCTATCCCGCTGTCCCCCTCGCTGACCGGGACACTGCTGGTGGAACCGTGTTCACTTTGCTCCAATAAGGCACCCTGCTGCTGTTGATTTAAAAGCTCACTTGTTGCAGTGACTGTGCACTCTTCGCTCTCTTTTATGAGCTGTATTTGTGCGTCACTTGGTTTGGTCACACTGTCAGTCACAGTGCTAATAAGCTCCACACTGATGTCTTCTTTACTAACATGAGAATCTGTGCCGTTAAAGAGTTTGGCAGATGAGTCTCTGTTCTCCTCTTCCCCTAATGTGGATTCAAGGGCCTGTGTCGAGTCCACATTAGTCTTTGGTGATGATGAAAGGTCACTGGGGGTGGAATGGGCAATGTGAGCGTTTCTCTCAATAGACAAAGGGGGGGTTTGCATAGTGTAGCTACCTAGGTCTAAGGACTGAGTCCTGGGCTTTGGACGGACCACAGTTACACTGCCCAATCTGCCACAGCAGATCACAGGCTCGTAGCCTATGTCAAAGGAGTCCTGTCTCTCAATGGTGCGGAAATGAGAGGTGCCAGAAGGGGAGATGTGCTGTACGTCCAATGGTGTCCTCTCAGATTGACACAGCTGTGAGGGGGAGGACAGAGAGAGCGATATGAGACAGTTTGTTTGACAGCATCATTATCTCAAATCTACAGTATGAGTGTGAAAGTGTGGCCATACCGTGGGAAAACCTCCCCAGTTCCACTGCATCTGAGGCCCACACGACTCCTGGGATCTAACCAGAAGCTCGGAGTCGCTCTTAGGAGAGGACGGCCGGCTGAAGAACACACAACTGTGAAGAAAGAATAGATAGAGAGATGGAGTAAAAAAAAAAAAGATCCATTCACTGAGTCAATCAGTATGACTTCATCTCGGTCAGCTGACAATGATGCAAACAAATCAATGTATTGATAAAAAGATGAACGCTCCTCACTTTTCAGTCGGTGACTGCTCTCCATCTGAGTGTGGGTGAGTGTCTCTGGTCTGTGTGGCGCCCAGCTCCTCATTCGGCTCCTCAGACAGCGAGTAGTACACAGACTTACTGTAACATGCAGGAAGATATTTTTCAACTACTGTGTTAACTGTTAAGATGTGAACATGGTTCGAACCACTTGACTCTCTGTTACCAATATTAACAATCCCACTCAGAGTTCCAGTTATGTAGCTTTCAGATGCTTTCTTTTATTGCTTTGTCGTAGTCAACGGTTGTATTGTTAACTATTTTAATTACTAACCTGACTTGCAATGATGTAACAGAGTCTTCTTTAGCGGGACTTTCCTGTCCGGCTTGATCGCTTTCCCTCTCCCACTCCTTCTCTCTTTCTCTCTCATCTGATGAGGAGAAAGCGTCTTCCCTCAGGTGAGTATCAGAACGCATGCGTTTGCGACGGCGTTTCTTCCTGCGGGCGCCAGACCCAGCCGTGGCTGATCCCTCAGGAGTCTCTTCGATCTCATCGGGGACCTCGAGAGTAATTGGGGAGGTGCACAGATGGGCTGGGACCTGGGACAGAAGGGAATAGAAAAGAAAGTTTGTTATGATGAATGAAAGATAAGACACTGCTCAAACTGATGCAATGTTAATCAAAGAACTCATAACCCCCCGCTAGTCATCTTACCTCCTTGTTTTCATTTTCTTCCACAAAAAAAGCTTCTCCATTGTCCCCCAACTTCATGTGCAGGTCAACTACTTCTCCATTGATCTCAATGTCCACCTAAAATCACAGTGATGCAAGCATGTGTCAAATAAAAAGCAGAGATACAGAACTGTAATAGTAGTTTAAAGAATTTAATTAGGCCGTATCAACACTGACGATTTTCTCCTTGGAGCGCAGCACGCCCAGCTTGCCGAAGCGGACGTGAAAGGGGGAACACTGAAACGATCCATCAGGCTGTCGCACCACAATGACATCGATCCCTCCGGTGAGAGTGGCGGGGTTAAGGCCACGGTACAGCTCCTTCACCGTCACAAACACTGTCTCTGCAAACTGGCCCACAATATTCATGGTTTGGGACTGGAAACACACACACACACACACACACAAAACAAGAAGTGAGAACAAGGTCAAGTGTCATGACAGGAAAAAAAAGTGTCTGCAGTCAGTATTTTCTGTTGTCTGTGGTTTGATCCTTTTTTTTTCATGATGTCACCAGCACCCGTTAAAAATATCAGCCAAACTAAAAAGGAGGTGGCATATTAAGCATGTAATACATGATGTGTTAAATGTTTAATATGGCACAATTCAGAGTTTAGGGCCAAGTCATTTCAAAACTTTCCACCAAGGCTTGCTTCACACAGAGGGGTGTCCTTTAAATGACTGCAACGGACGCATTTGTAATGTTTTGACTAAACTATACTGACCTTTGAAATGTGAGCTTGATCGTGACTAACGGGCTAAAGGTACACAGGTGGGACTGAAAGATAAGGTTTTTTTTAAGACAGTTATCTCGAGGTTTGTCATATAAGACAACAGGAACTACTGAAGTCATTATCTATGGCTGGCATGATGAGTATATGTGAAATAGTTCAGTAGGAGGAACAAAGACCACACATGACTGCACCATGAGACGAAGGCAAGATTAATAAGATATACATTCAAGCTGAAGTTAGTTCAGTCAGATAGGCTAAAAAAAAAGGGCCAATACAATTTCTCTTATTATGCACCCTTTTCTCCTCAGCAGGCCAGAACATGTCCAACAACAACAAGCTTTACTAAGTCAAGAAGTGGAACTTGGCCAAAGGCTACTGAAAACGTCACATTTGGCCTAGTTTGAACTGGCAACAACACATTGCACCTTCAAAGTAGCTTCTGAGGGATTTAGAAACATTTAGAAAGTATGTTTCTCCAACTGGCCTTAAGAGGCCTAGACAGTGCTTCTTTAGAGAAATACTACTGTAGCCTATTACCTTGTAACAATACTATTTTAAATTTAAATCAAAATTAACCTCAAGTGAAGGTTTTCATTCTGCAACAGGCCAAAGCACCAAACTGGACACACTCAGCTCATAGTTAGGGACATCAATAACAGTTCTGCAAGACATTTAATGAAGCCTGCTGTGTTTAGTTTCTATTGACACAAACCAAAATGATCACGAGAGACATGATCTGTCAGACTCAACTGAGCCTCAAAGTAGTTTTTTTGGTCTTAAGAACTCAACCAATGACCCATTTTAGTTATGAAATAACATGAAGACTGACTTACACACGCCTACACAGTGATTCACACCAGTCTAGCAGCATCATCCTTCCAAAGTCCACATTACTGATCTCATGTCTTACCCACAGTGAAGGATGCAGATGTTCCCTTGACCTCCTCTCTGCCATACGACACCAATATAAAGGTTTTTCCCACCACTGGAACTTTAGGAACAAACTCAAGAAACTTTACTTCCATTTCCACCACGAGAACCTGTCAACACCATTCCCCAGAATACTCGGCTGCCTCTTAAGGCTAAGGCCTGTCAACCCCCCCATATCTGTCTGTAGAAGTACGGCTACATTTTGTTAGCTTCAACAACTGAGATGTAGCTATAGGAGTTCGTGCAGTCGAGCTGCTAAGCTAAACAGGACTTTCCACTTGATCAGCGGTCATCAGAGATGACAGCGCTCTAGTCCTTTCTGTTCTGAGCTACGACGCAAAATATAGCACCCTATGAGAGAGTCCTAGTATATTCAGTCCCACAGTGATGCTTCCTCTATCTCACACACATTTCACAAGCACATACACCCCCCTCCTGTCACACTGAATTCATACTTCCCCACTTGCACTGCACATGACAGCCAGACCAGCAGTTTCTGAAAGGCTCGGACAGGCTATTCAAACACGCTTGGCATAAAAACGCACACACACACAACTGATCGACCAGAGAGTTTCTGGGCTTGACCACAGCTCTCTGGGCCATCAAAGATGAGGGGGACTCTCCAGCAGGCATGCTCCACCAGTACTGGAAAATCCTTCATAGGCCTAGCCAATTTGGGAGGAACTCAAGCAAATAATTTGCAAATTGTGATGGATCTCACTGCCTGTGCTGACTATGGAAGAGGACACGACAGGAAGGTAGGTCTGAGATGAAAATCAATGTCTGACAAAAAGAGTCAAAAGAGACAAAACGTCATTAGTGTTGATGTAGATAATCTGCAATGTTGTTAAAAAAAAAACATCAGAACACCCACATTGGCCTATCATGTGACTGACCCAACAGGCAAATGTAAAGGGAGTGTGTAGCTCATGGCCTTCTGATGTGAATCGCCTCTTTCTGTGCCCATTCAGGCTTCTGTATCGCTATTAGATTTAGAGTAATTCTTGCCTGAAACTGCCAGGTCAGCTGTATTTAGAAAGGGGGAAGAACAAAAGCCTGCAGTGGACAATGCCAGTGGGAGACGACGAAATGTAGGGCAGCAGACAGATGACAGAGGGGAGACATGGGGGGGTTAATAACTGATATGCAGGGATCAAATGTTTCCATCTGTGGCGGTATGCAGTTTCTAATGTATCAAACACATTCCGATACTCATCCCTCATGTGTAAACTGGCATATTTCCAAGCTTCAGTGCCTTGAAGTTCACTTCTCTCCATTGAAGAATTCAGACTGCTGACGTTGACACTAAGGCTACAACTACCAAGTGTTTTCAGCTGTATTTAAAAGTATTTTGGCTCCACCTGACGTTAACATTTAACACCTGATCTCATTAACTTAACATGCAGATGGCTCTTTGAATTGAAATCCATGTATTAATTAAGGATTATTAACTTTCCAGGGGAGTGCATCCAACGCTTTTTGGACTGCAAACCAATAACACAGACTTCTATTAAAGTAAGCTAGACAGTTACTCGACTTCTTGTCTTGTCCTTAAAGAACGCCTTACTTTTTACTCGAAAATCACCAACAAGGAAAAAGTGAAAAATTCATTCAAGTTCCAAAAGCCCAATGTGACTCTTCCAAGTAGGTCTGGTCAATATACAGCAATATTTACATTATTTGGACAATATGCTCTCATCCTTAAAGGGAGTGAACCAAAGAGGCACCAACATGAAGTATACAAAAAAAAAAGCCTGACTATCTAGTTATTACATAATATTAAACGTTTTACATATTATACATTGTTTTGAGCTGTATTGGCATAAATGATTTTGGCCACATCGCCCTGCCCTATTTTCTCGTTTAATCAACTATCAAATATTTCCACACTACTTGAAACACTAAACTTAATCAGCCATCCACACACTTTTCCAAATGTGCCTTCGGTATACCAGTTTCTCAATGTTAAGATCCAGCCAAGTGTGCAGACAGAGCAGTCTGGGCTTTTACTGACCTTTGCCTCCGTGGAGACAGACACACAGAGGTTACCCCACTTTAATGCAATGTGATGTGATTCTGCATATATGTCGCAGTCCTTTGACTAAATCTCTCATAAAAAAAAAAAAGTCTGTTACGTCAGATTTGATGATTACACAATATCTGTGTACCTCACTGACAGCACACAGAAAGCCTGTCCCTCGGGGTGCATTGTAACTCATGTGTAAGTAACTACATAAAAAGAGCAGTTTCCTACGTGTTTTTTCTTTCTTTAAGAAATGTCATTTTAAAGTCCTTATACAACTATAAGTTAGCCATGTGTTGCTCTACATCTAATCCATCCAACAAGGGATAAACCATACACTTAAACAACTTCCGCAACGGTTTTACGGGTCACCGTATGGCGCAATACACTGTTGACCACTGAAACTCTAAGACTTAAAACATTAGCAGAAAAACACACATTTGACCCAATGTTACCGTGAACTGAAACGTTTTAAATCTGGTAATACGTGTCATTTACGACACGGCTAGAGCCACGTATTCAGAACTTCATTATGGATTTGCTTTGTTTGACAGGAATTCAGCGAAACAGTGAGACACTTTAGGACTACGACTCGTCTTAAAAGGATGCGTTAAGTTACAGCAAGTACAAGTAATCTTTAAAATGAATATAATTCTGATAACTCTAGCTGGTAAATACCTTCCAAGGCGGCTGAGCATGTCACAGACAGTTTTTTTCTTTCTACGTTGATGCTGTCAGAGTGTAGACAGCAGCTTACCTTTCGGGTCGCTCTTCAGTTTGAGAAAACAGCAGCCATCCGAGACGCTTCCTAGTACAATGCGCCTGCGCACACGATACGTCAATCACTGCAATAGCCAATGAGAGAACTGGAAAATAAAAAATGACCCGCCTCCAAAGTAACATTGTAAACAAAGCGTTTAATGATGCAGAAATTCTTTAGATTTTAGATTTCGTCATAGTAATTTGAGATAAGGAATTATATTTTAACCTAATCAAATTTGAAATCTTGACTTTGAATGTTGGCACTATTTCTGAGAACAAAGCCTGTTAGTTTAACTAATATATAAGCCTTGGAAACTGATTTATAATATTGAACTCCTACATAAACAATAAAAATTCTGCATACAGCATGATTCAGACTGGCAAGTTTAACTTTTAAGTAAAAGATTTTTAATCATATCCAGTGATGCTATAGTATTGTTACAGGCATTTGAAACATGAATATTTATTTGCTCTTACATTAAACTATTATGCTATTGCTTTTACATTACAAAGTTTTTTTTGTAGACTATGGTCTACCAGCAGTCTGGCACATCTTGAACAACTCCTTCAAACTGCAGACCCAGTCAACAGTGCTCAACCACAGTGATTACAGATGGTGGTGTGTTGTGGAGCTAAATTCAGTCTTTGGGTGGAAGCTTTTCTATCCAGTCATTCCACAGGTGTCAAGCTGTGAATCTTAACCTGAGTGGCAGAGACTGGGATATTGCACAGGAGCTATAGAGGCAACTGTTATGAAGCAGAAACATGCAGACAGAATATAAAGCAGATTATATAAATATCTGTCTCATGCAGAGAGTTCACAAGAATGCTACTGTACTCAAGTAACACTGCATTTACTGTGGGGTAGCCTAACTAAACTGCAAGCAAGTGATACTTGTGATGATTTCTTTTGGAAACACTGACAGTGTGAATAATGTTTCTGTATGAGCATATGATGGACTGTAAAACGTATCTGCATACCCACCATATGTGTGCCTCACAACTTCATGTGCTCACAGCCACAGTGAACTATTTCACAGCCCTCCCACATTCTTTCAGCCCTCATTATCATTCATTGACAGGATTTCAGTATTTCAGAAATGATGATGATAGTATGGCCCAGCAGAGGGCATCACTGCACAGAGCCTCAATAAACAGACATGCCTTCTTTCTTTGCCTGAACACCTTCATTCACGCTCTGTATCTATTTGTTTCCTACATTAATCTAAAATAAATTTTTAAAAATAATACCCTATTGTTTATAGGCTTATGAGTAATCTCATTCTATAGATTTGCTGCAGTTTTCAAACAAATTAAAACAGATGCTGTTTAAATGATGAAGTTAGTGTGTACATTTTTTTAAAAGATATTTGTAGAAAACATAAATATATTGAAAAAAATAGAAGAAATGAGCATAATGATGTGTGGTTAATTTTAATTTGTAAATCATATGTAAAGTATGCAGAAGGTTGGGCACACAAGGTTGCGAGAGAATCCATTTTCATTTTACAGTTAAATAAGGACACATAAATGTTTTATTATTCCCATATAATGTAACAGCAATTAAGGTTGCTATGGGGTTGCTAAAAAAATTATTTTCAAAAAAGATAGCCAACCAAAAGACACAGCTACTATACACAGCTCAATAAATTAAATGAAGATGTTGTACAACAATTTTTTCAGTCAAGACAGAAGGTATTTAATACACTGCCAATATTTTGATTAAAAAACCACAACAGATTTTTCATAATAAACAGCTGCCAAAAAAATGCCAGAACACATTATCATACAATGCATAATTGTCAAGTAGGTTTGTGTGCCTTTTATAAAACACGATGAGACAGACTGTGAGCAACCATAAAACAGATGTTACCTCCATGACACAATATAAGGTGTTCCCTGCCCGAGTGATGGCCAGCCACACTGCCTATTTAAGGAAAGCCACAGCCACACAACAGAAACACAGGCTTTCAAAACCCGATCTGCATCTGCTCACAACTCTCTCTCCCATGTTTCCACACTCCAACAAACGGAGCCTCCTCTAAATGTTTGGGCCCTTTTCTCTAAATAAGGCAGCCTTATCGTAGTTCCTGTCATTTCTGCCTTTTTTCCCAAACATCCGAGCAGTGTCTGTGGCGGTAGCAGGCTGCAGCCTGTGCATTCTTTTGCCTTGTATGGAGAAATGGCCTGGCCTGAGATGTCTTTGTATGGGACAGGCCGTCCTCTCCATTGGCCGGGGTAGAAAGGGGAGGGACCCACCGGGAGTCTGATTCTTTAAACAAACTTTCCAGTAGGACTGCCTGCTTCCCTTCGCACTGCTGTGTTGGACCCAGACAAAAGGAGTTTGAGGGACTTCCAGATATTTTTACCTGAAGCAAAGGTGAGAAAGAAGCTGATTTTTTGCCACTGGGCTCCATATTATGTTCACAAAGTATGAAAAAGCTCATACTCTCTGTGTTTTAGAAGGACTGGATGTGCAAATTATGTGATTACAGTGTTCAGCTGTCAGTACTGAGAGTAAGGGGAGGATAGAGTTACAGAGAGCTTTAGTGGATCTTTGATTAAAGTTCCCAGATAAGCTACAATGGAGCTTTTTCATCTGTTGATCATAGTGAAGAGAGACCTGTTGATATCATTCACCTCGTAGGCAGTATAAATGTTCTGTATGTGTGTGTGTTTACTTGCATCTCATCACTACGGCACATTAGACAGAGGAATTTATGAATGCAGATGACCCATTTAGATGTCTTACACACACTCTCTCTTAAACACACCTCTGATGATGTCTTTTTATAGGCGATGAGAGCTTAACTTCCACTTCACTCTCTATTTGTTTTTGGAATTCCTGACCTTTGGCGTTTCAGTCTTCACTTGAGTAGTGGTGACCTACAGGACCCAGAGTTATTAGGGTGAGGGATGACAGCCTGACTGTTTGGTGATATCAAAGTGTGTGTGTGCATGTGTGTGGTGTGTGTTGTTGGTGGGCGAAGGGACAGAGGAGCTTTGTGGTCCTGCTGGATGAAAGGATTCACAGAGGAGCTGTGGTGGACAGAGAACAAATACGATTGTCAGTACAAGCCAAGATGAAGCACGTCAGCCAAACGCTTACGTCTCTGTACTTCCAAAACAAGGTGCTCTGTCTGTGAATCATTGTTGAGTCACTGTGCAGAATGCAGGGGATTTCAGCTGTTGCATTTTTCTTTTCTTGCACCCTAAAACTGTCGAATTGATTGCGTTAAACACTAATCAGGCTCTGTCAGGAGACAGTACCCTACTGTACAGTATCAGTGGAGCCAGACAAGAATGAGATTGTGGAATTCCTGTTCCCTGAAACCTTAAATTGGAGCTAGACGCTGTTTTGTTTCCAGCTTCCTCTGTGACTGTTAGATGGAAGACGGAAGGGCTTTGGGCCAACAACACACACCTTCCAAATGTCTTAATTTTTCTGGCATATGAAGGGACAAAAGCGGCCAAACAGTAGTGAAAGAAAGGAGAGAGTGATCCAACATGTGTCTGCAGTGTGAAAAGGAAAGAGTGAAACCAATGACAAAAACTGTGCCTGTCTGAGTGTGCTGGGAGCCAGTTAACTACAAGTCTGCATGAATTTCCTTCCTGTAACCTTTAATACTGAGAACACATCCATTTTTGGTTTTAGTGTCTTTATGTAAACGCCACTGTGCAAAAAACAAATTATTCATCAAGAATAAAACCTTCGGACAGAACTGGCTGGCTGCTCAAACTAATTTGCATTGTCAATAAAAGTTCATATACTGCCCTACTGATACAGAAGCATTCTTTTGCATAGAGATCAACAGAGAAATGCTCTATACTCAGCAGAGGAAGATGTGAGATAAAGAGATAGGCAAAGCTGCTGAACTCTGCCTTCACTAGTTTTTCTGAGAGCGATCACACAAGCAACAGAGACACAGACAGAAAAATTGACTAAGCCAGGCCATCAAACATGATGACAGACAGTGTCACACAGACAGTGCCCTTGGAGGGGCGGATTTGGTGAATATAGGACAGCAAAAAAGCTATTTATAGGTGTTAATACACTGCTGTGCAGCCATTACTGTAATGTGCTATAAAATACGTGGCTGTAGAGGTGTGTTTTGCTGCCAAAGTACAGAAATTTGTTGGTAACCAGAAGAATCAATTTTTCACAGTAAATGTTTCTGATTATAAGATGATAAAGAACTACATGTTGTTTTTTTTAATATATGGTAAATATGAGATAAACATTCCAGTACAAACACAGGATGGCAGCGTATGCAGCTTTGTTCCTTGAGATGATTGAGGTTTAAGTAAACAGATTTCAAATTAAAAGTCTTTAAATGTACCTGTTGCAACTCTATAACGCTATATCTGCATGTGGAGATCAACATTTTTATATAAAATAAAAATGAATCCATTTATGTCTTATCTTTACCAAAGCCTGTGTTTATTTGGGGGATTTTCCTTTGCCACAGCCTTTAAATGCTAATATTTAAGAGGAAGTGAGTTGTCTAGACATGATTAACACTTTGGGATAATCTCTACATGGGAAGATACATTTGAGACATAATTTTCTACTCAAATATCAATGACAAAATACAGAAAATACATACAATAAATTATCTTTTTATGTGAATGAGTGCCACAGACAGTGTTTCACCTCAGCTCAGGACATGATGTCATACCTCATATGTGACTAATCAGCCACATTCACCTGCTGCTGCCTCCAGCCTGTCCAACCTGCCCTTCTATCCTCTGTCTGCCATTTCCCACTGGATATAACACAATCACAGAGCACACAAACACACACAAGCATGACAAATCCCTGCAGACCTGAACATGAGTGACAGATCTAATTCTGGAAGGATCTGAAGTTAGCTGCAGTGTGCACTGTGGAGACATGTCATTTTCACACCCATCACTGTACTCGACATTTAGGGAGAGTGTGATTCTCTCTCTAGAGGAAAGGACGGACAAAGATTCTCCTAATAGAAGCAAACAAAAGAGAAAATATGAAAGAGCTACATGGAAGCAGGGCCCTAGCTTTTAGCTTATAAAATGCAAAATGTCTATTATAATAAGTTGTTGATTAGCAATATACCCGAGCCATGCTATCCCTGATGGTGCAGCATTATTACAATCTAATCTGTGAATCATGTCTTTTGAATGTGCACAGGCCCACACACAGCTGCCACCATGTCGAGCAAGCGTGCCAAGGGAAAGACCACCAAGAAGCGTCCGCAGAGGGCCACGTCCAACGTCTTTGCCATGTTCGATCAGTCTCAGATCCAGGAGTTCAAAGAGGCGTTCAACATGATCGACCAGAACAGAGACGGCTTCATTGACAAGGAGGATCTGCACGATATGCTGGCCTCTTTGGGTACGCTGGCATGTTCTGACTACTCTAAAGTCTGCTTCTCTTAAGTCTGAAAAAAAGTGACATAGCCTTGATGACATTATCAATGCTAAACAGGACATTTTAGGTCATTAATTATCTGTCATGCACCAAAAACACACTGTAGAAGGGGTAAAGTTCTAAGACAAAGACACAGACAACACACAAAAACAAGTTCACATCTATTTGAATGTACAGGGTTTGTATATGTATTACTACAGCTCCATCCTAAATGACAGGTCTCCATGGTTGTGACTCGTTGATTAGAGGTTAGCCACACCCTGAAGCTGACCCTGCATTTTCCTATTTTGTCTACTCTGCATGAGACCAAAAACTTAATAGGAAAATGTTCACTGAGGTAATGAATCAAGTGAGAAGTAGGATCATTTTCTCACACACTTCTATACAATTGGCACTCTTGTTGCAGCCATTGGAGTCGCCCCCTGCTGCTTATTAGAAAGAATGCAGGTTAAAGGCACATACTCATAGTGACTCTGAAAGGTTCCTTTATAACTGCTGGACTACCTTCGTAATTTGTACTGTTAAACACTGTTTATAGCAACAGGGTCGGAAACACTTCCTGCTTTCAAAAGCCCCAATAAAAAAATAGATTCATGCAACAGTATTGCTCCTCCTTAGGTAAGAACCCCTCCGATGAATACCTGGAGGGGATGATGAGCGAAGCACCAGGGCCCATCAACTTCACCATGTTCCTCACCATGTTTGGAGAGAGGCTCAATGGAACGGACCCAGAGGACGTCATCCGCAACGCCTTTGCCTGTTTCGACGAGGAGGGATCTGGTGAGTTAGTATAAACAGAATAGTGTATACACATTTCATTGCTGCTTTCACAACTTACTGGGTGTTCTCTGCGTTCAAGGTGTGATCCATGAGGACCATCTGAGAGAGCTGCTGACCACCATGGGCGATCGCTTCACAGATGAAGAGGTGGACGAGCTGTTCCGTGAGGCGCCCATCGACAAGAAGGGCAACTTCAACTACGCAGAATTCACCCGCATCCTCAAACACGGCGCCAAAGACAAGGACGACGAGTAGAGGGAGACACCGGCTGCCTCAGGGCCCCTGCACACACCCTGCATCGCTAATCAATCCAGAGTTCCTACCTTTATGGACTTGAAGAGAAATTTAATAGGAATAGTATATATCAAAGTCTTTTATAAAAGTGGCCATTGTGTTACATTTTTTCTTTTTTTACTTTTAAGCATGTTTTTGAAATGTGGGAACTTGGGATTCATTTGGGATCCATAGAAATATTTTGCACCTAATACCATGAAGAGAGGTGCATTTGAATCTCATAGCTACAAGTCTACTGCAGCTTCAGCCATCTCAACTGCTGGTTGGACGTTTGAGATGTATCAAACATCATGTCCTTAGTGTGTGCGGGGCTGTTTTTGGACTGTATGATTCAGGGCCACATAAAGTACCGGCAATGTTTACCTCTTCCTGCCAATTAGCTACCACACCTGCACCAGCACTGCAACAAGTCTCCATATCTGTAATATTCGTATCCCGGTATGTTAAACGGAAAAAAGATTGCTCTGATTGTGTTTTTTAAAAGCGGTGAGTACTTGTATTGATTAAATGGATGGTAAAGCTTGTAGTCCTATCAGCTGGTTGTGTGTATTTGTTGAAGGATCAGGTATGTTTGTGTTGTTGAAGGAATTCAGTCTTGAATTGTTGCTCAGGCAAATAAAGTAAGTTTACTCAAGCCGTTGACCGCATAAAGAGTGCACATCTCTGTTTGGGGTCTTTTTGTGTGTCTCTTGTTTGATGTTTTAGCTCTTTTTTCCTTCAAAGCAGCACACTGTTGTTCTACACTAGCATTAATGTAGGTAGTAGTATCAAACAGAAGCATCATCAATTTGAAAATAATAAAAAGATAAATGTTTGGTAGTCATGTGCACAATTTGTGTGTGACTATAAACAGCTTTTCGATGGCATGTATATCGTTACATTTTGAATTAATCTACTTATTGAAATTATACATTTTAGATTTAAAAAAAAATCAAAACAAGGGTCGCCGCAACTTTTCTAAAGTAAAACCCAAGCACTTTTCAAACAATTTCCAAGACTTTACAGTTTTTTTTATATGCAAAATGTAGTTTACTGATTATTTCAGTTCACCACATTATATTAGATGTTATTGAGCTATAAACAACCAAAACTGTGGTTCACAAAAGCATTCTACAGGTGGGTGACATTTAAAAACATTTTAGGTTATAAATGTCACCTAAGAAGTCTTAGTTAATTATAATAACCTACATCTAAGCACTTTTTTCAGTACATTATTAAAGGGAAGGATTTCCAGTTCCTGTAGGAACCCTGTAAAAACTATACCGAGTATTATCAGGACTAACAACGCTACAGTTTCAGAAAAACTGTTTTGATCACTCCTGATTGGTGAACATTATGAGACATTTTTTCCCCAACAGAACCAACAATGAATACAAGCCATAATCAGGCACTTTTGTTATTTTTAGAGGTAGAGTTATTAGGTAGAGGTAACAGAAAAGTCTTCAACAAAAGACTGAGAAGTAATGGCATTTATGAAAAACTGAACTTTTATTTCTTTGAAATGCTTATACAAAACACACATTTAAAGTTTAAGGCATATATTGCACAGACTATTGAGAAGTTTTTATATATAAAAAAAAGGGACACTCGTCCCTCAGTCGTAGGTTTAAGGCACAGCAGCCAGTCATACTGCCAACGGTCAGTCATGATTCACAACATGAACTTGAAAAACATTTTTTGAATGCATTTGGCTGTAAAGAAACATAGTTTGAGATAAAGTTCATGCCAATACAAACAAACAAAAAAAACACGACCTTGAAAATATTTACATGTATCATCACATTGTCTGATCTGATTGGAGCGACATTTAAGCAAAAAAAGACAAAAAAAAAGACATAGAAACTATAAAAACCTGCCTGCCTAATCTTTAGCCAGCCATTTCCAGTATCTCAACCGATAAAAAGGTGTTGTCACAGTGGCATGATGTAGTATGAACAATAAAAATATTACTTTAATACTTAGTATTCTACATATGACCCAAGCCTGACATGACCTGTGGAAATTGAGGTATAAATGCACATCAGTCTAGTGAGTACCTGTAACAAAACAATCCTAAAAGTCCTCCACCGACATCCACAGAGCTCTACTGGCAGTGAGGAGGGACAAACTAAACAAAAGTCGAAATACAAGAGGAGAGCGAATAAACCCCCACGAACAAGAAAGTTTTTCTAGTGATGAGACTTTCTCCTTGTCTTCTGCTTGCACCTGTATAATGTAACCGTTTGAACCAAGCACAGCTCAATGACACTGGTAAACATGACAGTACTGAAGATTTGATGCACGATCCTGCTATAGTATTATTCACATAGGAACTTTTCCACACAACGCTACTGTTAATAGATGCCCGGATGGCATTTAGCCATATATTGTGGTTTATGCTACGACAGTTTCATGGAAACTACAGCTTTGTGAATGATTAGAAACTCTATGCAAACCATTTCTAAACACAGATGGAAAGCACTGATGAGGAAAAAAAGATTTCGATGCTGTTTTAACCCCTGGGAAGAAAAAAAAAGTCAGCTATCTCGATACATGTGCTACATTTGCTTTAACACTATACGCATCAACTAATCTTTCCACTAGTAAGACATTCAGGTTTGTAATACATTTTCCAAGTCATAAGGCCCCAAATCGACAGGAAAATCTGGATAATTTATCCACCCCCCTAATGAGAGGATCCAATGGTTAAAGTGTTTTGCTCCACGAAAGATAAAAGGCGCCATGTCTCACAGCAAGTGTAATGTTTCAGTCCAGGAGCTGCACGAGCTTGATGTCATCAGATCACCAAGCTGCTCACCTCTCCATTGAAATTGATTTCTGTAACAGATCCAATGTGACCCTCTTCTCCTTCATTCTATATCCACAGCCCCCCACTCAACAACAATCCCTGAAAAGCATACACAACTGATCATATAAAGTAATGTACACAACTGCTTCACTTTTAGCAAAAAAGAGAAAATACTTTTATAGATTGGAAATGGCAAACGAAGAAACACGTGGTATTTGGGAGCCATGTGTTAAGATGACAATTGATGAGGGCCAATGAATCCCCTTAGCTATAAAAAGACAGGAAGACAGGAAGAAGGGGGTGGTGAGAGGAGGGTGATGGAGACAGACACATGAGGCGAGTCATTCGGTCAGACTCGCTGCAGTACAATCAATTTCCCTTCTGCTCATCTCCAAGGAAAGAGAGGGAAGTCGTGGAGGAAAGAACAGACTAAATTCTAAAAAAAAATAAAAATCTGAACTAAGATAGAGGACTATAATGTTGTTGCTGTGTGTGGAAAAAACTCCTCAATGTCTTTTGTACATTCAACAAAGTCCAGTACTGCTACTGAAGAGGCTAACTGCTGGTCCTGAAAATGACACCAATTGACATATTGTACAATTAAGGGATATTTCCTCCTCATTCAGAAACTGTCATGTGGAAAAAGAGTTGAAAATGGCATCAAAAACTTTGTACAATACATTTACTCTGCAAAGAATGACATCAAAGTGTTCTTACCAGCAGGTGCCTCCATCAAGAACAGCCTAATCTTAACCGATAAAAAGTTGCTTGAAACAGCAAGTCTCTATGACACAGCTCATGCTCGTTACTTCACTTTGTCCCAGTTCATACAGCTGATCTCTGCAGGCACAGGTGTTGACTGGTGATGAAGATACATTCTCCTATATACAGTGTTGTCCAGCCAACAGGAATGTTTGGCCTCTCTTCCCTCCAGATATATATATATTAAAAAACTTCCAGCTCCTAGTTAACAGTTTCACTCACTGTGTGCAGGCTGTGCTGCGGGCCCCACACTGTGGTGATGGGGGTCTTTACCACTTGAAGAGAACTGGGTTGCCTGGTGTCAGCATGGACCATGCTCCAAACACTGGGCACCACGGCTGAATTCCTCTGTGCACTACTGCTAATACTGCTGCTGCTGGTGGAGGAGGTGGAAGGCTGCAGAGGCACAGCGAGGTGTGAAGCCAGGCCCAGGAGAGGCGAAACGGTTGGTGTAGGGGAGGATGCAGGGGCTGAAGCGGGGAGAGGAGTTTGGGAAGGTGCAGACAAGGCAGCTGAGACTGGTAATGAACATGGAACCGTGACTGGGATTATGGGGGCTTTGTGGAACGGCAGGTAAAGTGGGACTCCTCTGGGGTCTGTGAAAGAGGTGATGGCTGGAGAAGGAGCAGCTGGAACAAGCGCTACGGTGCGAGGTGAAGCCTGGCTCGGAGCAGGGACACAGGTGGGACTTGTGGCTGGGAGAAGCACTGGTGATGGCGCAGAGACTGGCCTTGTAGCTGCTACAGGTGCACTCGTAGGACATACGGTGGGCAGTGGAGCTGAGGCTGGAGCTGGGGCGATGGCTGAAGCAGCAGCTGGTGTCTGAGAACTGGGCTGTCCTAAAACCGAGGGAGAGACTGGCACTACGGTTGGCAGACGGGCTGGGAGGAGCTGAGGCTGGTTTGGGCTCAAGGCTCTGGCAGTGTCCGTCTCCAAGGGGCTCCAGATGACTTTATTCGCTGGGAGAGGAGACAGCCTCGGGGCTGGAGCTGGTAAAGAGGCTGCTAAAGACAGAGGCGCTGGAGCCTTTACTGAAGCGACAGCTGACACTGGAACAGCCATAGCCTTCTCCATCAGACTCTGCACCCTGGAAGGATCCATGACCTGCTGGCTGTCCTCTGGAGGCGGTGTGGGTCCCATGTCGCTGCTGTAAGCACTGCACTGTGCTTCTACTCGTTCAGTCTTGACAGCCTCTGCAGGTCGGTTCTGGCTCTCCTGCAGCCTCTTCAGGTTCTCCTGCTCCGCTGCCCTCTGCAGAGCTGCATCCACCAGGAGCCTCAAGTCGCTGAAGTCCTGGGTGGGGAACAGCTCGGGAGGTGTCGGGGGAGGCGTGTTGAATAGGCCGCTGGTGGGGCTAGCTGCCATTGTTGTGCTGGTGAGACAGACCCTGTTAGCTCCCTGCTCCTCTGCTTCCCTCAGCAGACTTTGTGTGTCCAGCCTCATCAGCGCCTGGACCGACCCTTCCTTACCCGGGTAGCCCGCTCCTGTCAGAATAGCTGTTGCTGTGTTCCCGAGCAGACTGAGGTCCAGTGTAGGGGCAGAGCGGATGACAGACGGGCGCTGTTGAGATGAGCCATTGGAAGAGTTGCTTTCTGGAGAGCTGGCTCCACCTCCGTTAGACGAGTGTCCATCACTTTTACCCCCAACTTTGCGGGAGATGGTGAACTTGGTGGGATCTTTGCCATCCTTGCGAAGCAGGTCAGGCAGGAGGCGGCGACGTGCGTTTATGAACCAGTTACATATCTGGGAAAAGAAAAAAATTAAAGCATAAAATTAAAGCACTTTAAAACCAAAAAATTCCAGGTTCTCTAGGCCTTTATCATCACATCTTAATTATTGCCCTAAACGCAACTATGAAAAGCAATCATGGTATAGAGTCACTTATTTTCCCGGATGCTCTTATTAACTTTGATTGGATGTGTTGTTTAGAATTATTTCTAATGCTAGAGGATGAATAGATAAGACAAATCAAATTTTACCAAAACTAATAGAGTATTTTATCTTCTCTAACTGTTTTGAGTGTGTAGGAAACAGGATTTGCTGTTAAAACAATCTATACATTACCTTTCCTGTGATGCTGATTTTACAGCTGCACAAAATCAGAGGTATTTTGGAGGAAGTTGAAAATGTTTTTGTGATGAAACAGTAGGTATTGTTGAAAATACCTATACTCAAATTTAAGCCAATACCCAACTTAAATAAAATGGTTAAAGTAAAGCATTTTCCAAACTACAAAATACTTCCATCAAATGTAGCATGTATATGCAGGTTCCTCTCCCATTGTATTGATTAATTTGGAACAATGCTCGAGCGTTGCTTGAACGGAGACAACTTGCTGCAGAGCTGACATGACCTCAACATGCATCATAGCATTGCGCCAAAAAAAAAAAGTCATGCTTCCGTCACTGCAGAAGGGAGCTGGGGACGATAAATATGTGTGACTACTGCAGAGTCATTTGTCCCAGGAGTGAAGGCTGATTTGAACCTTTCCCACTTAGGACAGAAGCCAGATGTTACTGGGTGTTGGTGGCTTTTTAAGGGCCTGCATTAATATTACTGTAACATTGTGATAAATTATTCATTCTTTTACTCAGCAGCTTCAAACTCAACGAGCCATAACTCAACCCTTGCATCACATTCAAGATCAAAAAATGATCAGTGGCCTGTGATTTCAATATCCTCCTACACATTCTTCCTTCATCTACATCTGCACACGAGGCCCGACTTACCCCCTCTAGTGGTACAGCCTCCCACACAAAGAAGAAAGAGCGAGACAGACAGAGATGAGAGCCCTCAGACAGCTGGCAATAATGAAGGTCTGAGCTCAAATATGCTGAGCCACAGAGAAGCCAGCCAAAGGCATTCCAGTGAACTGACTACATAACAAGAAACTCTGCTGCTGCCTCATGCTGATCTTTAATGCCACCTCTAATGCAGCATGCGTGTTTGTGTGCATGAGTGTTGAGAGGGAAAGAGGAAACGCCGACTACTGATGCAATGAAGTGAAAAGGGAAGGCTGGGAAAGTCTCATGCTCAGCAGCAGTATGGTGATACCATCTGAGTGTTGTTTTGCTTCCATTTGTTCACTGTGTTGGTTTAATTGGTTGAAACGCTGGTGACGAGTGTTAGTACATTTTGTAAGAATCAAGCAGAAGTATAATTAGTGTTCCTACATCTTTTCTAGTCAAATAAAAAGCACTTTTCAAGCTTTTCCTGCACCCTACAGCTGTGGTAAATCGCATAATTATACACCAGTACATACAACATGCTGATTATTTTCTTTATCACATTAAATTAAATTAGTTGTTCAGCGTGGCAGAGGTCCACAGATGGGTGACAAATTAAAAGAACAAAGAGTCTGGTTTCAAAATGTGTTGTATGTTTCTTGAGAAGACTTTGCATTTTACTTATTACACTATTTAAAATCCAAGAGCCATCAAACCTTGAAAACACCACATTAAAATTCTAGCGTATCTAAGGATTTCCAGCACCCGTGGGAGCCTGGTATTACGGCTGCAGTCTTTTGTGCAGCAGATGATTAATAATAGAATTGCTCGTTCCCAACTGCTTGTGGGCATTATACATTTTGGATTTATATGTATAACCCATCATAAACGCATGAAAAATGTTTGCCAGAACAGAAATCCACTAGAATGCAGAAACAGTGTGTACCACAAGTCTCATTTCCTCTGGCAAGAGCAGAGTGCTTCTGGGAAAACAACAAAATAAATAAAAATCTGCTCCTCACCTGCAGCACAGAGAGGTTGGTCTGGCCTGACAGACTGAGTTTCTCTTGCTCTGACGGGTAGGCGTTGAAGCGGTGCTCGTACAGCCAGCTCCGCAGAATCTGCACCGCCTCTTTGGGCAGGTTGCCGCGGCGACGGCGCTTCCCAAAGAGCCCCCGTCCTGACAGGTCGAGTGGGGAGCCGTCATCACTGTCCGACACAGCCGAGGAGTGCTCCTGCTCCGGGCGGTGCTCTTCTTCCAGAGCTGAGGAGAGGGGAGAGGTGTCAGTCACGTCCACAGTAACGTGTGTCATTAAGCCAACATGAGTACATTCATATAGTGAGTCATTCAGTATAAAGACGTAGTCCTACGCTTTGTTTTTTCATACGAGTAAAGAAGATAACATCTGATGAATGACGGACAGGCTTCTTTGATCCACTTTTATGCACAAACCTAAATCACTTCTTCACAATCCTAGCAGCATGTGAAAAACCAAATTCTGTTTTTTTTTTACTGATTTGGTACAAAACAGTGAACAAGTGCATAAAAACCTCAGTTACTTTTAAACTCCTAAAATGAGGTTGAGGAAAACTTTTTGGTCTAAACATATTTAAACAATGGCTTTGAGGTTTGAACTTTGTTGTGGGTTTTTTCCTGTCAGTCTTTGGTTGGCCACTGGAGAGAATCTCCCCTCAAAATGGAGCATGCCTGATCCCAGGGGTGGGCCACAGAATGCAGTAAATGTCTTTCTCTGGGGCTGGGTGAAACCTGACCCCCGGGGCAGCGCCTGTCTTCACAAAGAAGATTGTGTGCATATCAACATCACAGTAGCCACTGGCCCAGGAACCTATTGACCATGCAAAAGAGGCCGTTTTCACCTCATGCCACTTTGGCTCAGGACTGCTGGGAGTAGTTGACAAATCTTTTCAATTCTGCATTCCTCGACAACGAGGGAAGTCCTGAACCCAGTTAGAAAAGTGGGGGGAAAAACAACAACATACAAATGCTAATTCAGTGTATTTCTCCAATTTCTGTAAATGAGCTTCCCCTAACAACTAAAATGATTGTGTTTGAGCAGGGCATCACTGATTAGCATTCTTTTTGCTGAAGTGTATGATTTATGTCCCGATTCATCACTTTGGACAAAATTTTGTGGCCCATATGAATGAGACTTTGCAGTAAGAAATACATGCCAAAATGTTAGCTTGTCAAATGTCTGACATAATGCAAGTGCAGAACTGCACATTGCATGTTTGACAAAAACACTCATCTTAATATTGGTTTTAATTAAATCTGCAAAGATGGACCAACTAATCGATAAATCAATCATCAAAAAACTATTGCCAACTATTGTGATAATCGACTAATCGTTGAAATTCTTTTTCATGCAAAATGGCAGCAAATGCTGTTTTCACCCAGTATGGAGATTTACAACTTTGCTCGGTTTTATACAATATTAAAACAGATCTATCTTTGGGTTTAGGACTGAAAAACAAAGAAGTTCAAAACATTACTTTGAGAAACTGATATTTATGTTCCAATACTGACATTTTATAGACCAAACAATTAGTCAAGAAAACAATTAAAAATGAAAATAAATGTTGCAGCCCTAATATAATGTTAAATTATGTTTTTTAAATCTAATTTGGCCAAACTGGGTGTGTAAAACTAGTCTCCCATTCATTAGCTGCATCCATGCTTGACAGACATCCCAGGCTACTTCTACAGTTAGAGTTTGGCTCACAACAAAGTTGAATCCCCTCAACTTCACTGGATCAGTAAATAGGTCATTTAAAGATCCATCATAAGATATTTACACCCATCCTATGTGAGATCAATACAATAAAACAAACGGCCATGTCTGATTTTAGACAGATGTTAGATTAGTACATTATGTCACATCAGCAACAGTCTCACGGGCAGTCAAACCGACCAACTTTTTGTTTACCCAAGGTCTTCACACAGCTCTGTGTACTGGAAAAGTGATGCTAGAATTTGTATTTTCTTTAAAAATGGAGGCCGAATGGTCCTCAGAGAAAAGTTTGGTCAAGTAAACTTCACAACACACTCAGTGAGAGGCAACAATTTGAATCTGACCGTTAGTAACACCAGCCCACAACACACCAAACATCAACTTTGGAGACCAGCTCGCTTTGTCAACGCGATAACGTCATAGCCAGAGTGAAATGGTGTGCGTTAAAAAGCCTCCGAAATGACGCTAAATGTAACATTCAAACAAGACAAACCGAGGAGCTAGTCGGTAAATTAGCCATCTGGAGCGCACAAAGGAGGCAGGCAGGAAAGCACAGCCTCCCGCATGTCACGCCGCCAGATGGACACCATTCCTGCCTCCAGAGATAACTAGCTGGCTAGCTGTCCCTCCAAATCCGAGCACAAACACACGCTGCATTTGCTCGCAACAAAAAGCCCGCATACCAGGCAAAACCAACAGCAAAGACACAGCAGGGTCGCAGACCGACACTTTATGGGTCAGAAACGTGCACGGCAGTGATAAAAAACACGACGCGAGTGGCGCTCACCTCGTTTGAATGCTTTCATTCTTTGTTGATGGCTTGCTTGAAAACACGCAGCTGTCCAAGTTGCTTGCTGTACAAAGCGTGCCCGGGAGCCAAACGATGGTTGACACAACGGCACTTTCTTCCAAGAAGCTAAAAGGTGTTGCGCTTTTTTCCTCCACCGAGTTAAATACCTCGCTTTTGGTGTTCTGCCGCATGAAAATGTTTCACGAGGGAGTCAGTTTCCATCGCACTCCTCGCTCTCTGCCAAGATAAATGTTTTCTGTTTTGTGTCGCTTGTTCCTTTTACCTGCACGCAGCAGCGCCAGCTCTTTGCCAATCTTGACAGTCGCAGCTGAAATAAGCCCGCCTCATCAACCGCTGTCAGCCAATCAGAGGCCTCTATGGGCACCCGTGAGCCAATCACGGCTCTCCGCCAGACAGCAGACGGGCTCCGTGTAATTGTGACTGACGGGAGAACCATTTCATTCAAAGTACAGCGCAGTCATTGAAACAATGTTATTTTCTCGACGCGGTTGCAAACCCACGTTTACACCGACCAAACACTGTACATAAATAGAACCGTAGTGATATTTTGTAACGACTGTGGTCGTCTTTTTCTCTCCTGCGTGAGCAGCCACATAGTGTGGACAGGCTTTACGTAACGTTGAGGAAAATGTTCTTGTTACATAAATCATAAACGTCGAAAGCGTCGGCCGCATTTTCCCACTTCACAACACAATAAATACACTTCTTTCGCCTTTTACTGTATGGGGCCATTCCTGATATCATATATAGACATTAATTCTACAGTTGGTTTGACTCCATGCTTGTGTGTGTTGCAGAGGTGTTGGGATGCTCTGATTTCCTGGAAGTCTCATGGAGATTCCCCAGTCCAGATGAGCGGGAGAGTTCAGATTTAAATATTAATGTTACTACAAGATAGCATTATACAAAATAACAATCTACCTGTTACCTAGTGTGTTGTGAGTCCAAATACAGCCTACCTTCTGTCTCTGCTCTGAGGCTGCAGGGGAGGGCCAAGCAAATACAAAAGATGTGCATATGATTGACACAGATTTGAAGTGATAATTCAAATCTAACAGGTTTTGAAAACAAAAGCTAGCATAATAAAGTCTTTTATATCTAAAAATAGTCTTCGAAAAAAAGACATCCGTCATATTGTCATTAAAGGGACAGTTCACCCCCAAATAAAAATCCATCTTTTTTTTTCTTACCTGTGTTCTATATTTGGTGTGAGTTGCTGATTGTTCTAAATATAATGCTAATATATGCGGTGGTTCAATGTACCTAAAAACATTTAGTCAAGTACTGTGCTTTAGTACAATTTTAAGGTACTTGTTCTTTGCCTGAATATTTCTGCATATGTACTTTTATACTTTTACTCCACTACATTCTAGAGGCAAATAAAAGTATATTGAGTAGTTCAAATTATGCCTGGACAACAGTCAAATGCTGTTTACATAAATGCATCAACGTTAAAAATACAATAATATATTTGAGAAATACATAACAATCTGATTGGGGCCATTCTGTATATCAAATATTTTTACTTTTGATACTTTAAGTACATTTTGATGGTGATACTTTTGTACTTTTACTGAAGTAAATTTTGAATGCAGGACTTTTACTTGTAGTGGAGTAATTCTGCAGTATGGTATTGGAGTTTTATTTAAGTAAGGGATCTGAATACTTCATCCACTGCTGAATGTATGGCACTTTGCTTGTGGTGTCCAAAAGCCCCAAAAATACATTTAAATAAAACTCAGCAGCAAAGTCTCTTGCCATAAAATTATGACCCATGGGGATGTTTCATGAAGCGAGTTGACCAAATAAGCCAGGCATCAGTTAGTTGGACTCTTAAGTTGCCATAGTAACTTAACTTTTGCTCTATGGAATTGAAACAAATTAAACTGAGTAAGACTAACCAAAATAAGCCTGGCTTCTATGGTAAACTTGTTTCATGGAACAGGCCTCCAGATACCAGTTACTTTGGCAATTCACACCAAAACAGTCTTGATTGATAAATAGCAGATATCTGATATTGGGGAAAACTGTCAGCATCTGTTTCAAGATCATTTAACAAATACAGTCATGATGAACTTTTTGAGAAAGTGTTGTGTGCATTTTATTGAATGTTACGTCTCTCCATAATACATTTGAACAACCTTGAAATAGTATAAATAGATCTACAGCATTGTAAAAGGTGGAGATTTCCCGTCTGGTCTATTTACAGAAGACAACTTTAAGAAGCACAGGGGTGGGGGGAGAAATGCAAGATTATTAGTTAAATTTTTAATATCAAAGAACCCTTTTACTCAGTATTGCACATATACTTTAAACGTTACCAGAATATAGTGACAAGAATCTAGGTAAATCTCATTTTAGGAACAACACGCCCTCTCACTCACAACTTTGTCTCAAACAATACAACCCTTTTATACTAAACCCCCACAAACCCTGACATACACACAGCCTATAGAGTATTATACTGAACACATCCTAGTCTTTAAAATATGTGCTTGATTCATAAAATATTTGTTCTAGTATTTTTACAGACACTTTTTGCTATATCATATCTCTTGTGGTATGAGCTCTGCCCCTCACCCCTTTCCCAGTGTTATGCCAGACTCGGTGGGACAAAGCACAGATGCTAATGAGCTTGTTTTTTTGTTTTTTTTGCAAGCAGGCCTTTGGACTACTGTATGGGAGTGGATTCACTGGTATCCCAGCTGAGGTATACTCTCTTCTCTTGCAGCCTCTACTGACCAAACTTTGTGTTCCCTCAGCCCTGGAATGCAGAAAATACATAAAACTATCTTAAAGGGGAGCTAAACTTTACATAATGTGGGGTGTCCAGCATGAAACGGTCCACTGGTATCACAGAAGTTAGGGTTGAATTTGGACCACAGCCTGATTGTGAACTTAAATGCTTAACATTTAAGCTTTTTCTCCACGTTTCAGGATCCTAACATATTCTACCAACTTCACTCTGGAAGGAGGCACATTAAAGAGTGCAGCTGACTATAAGCATTAAAGTGAAGATTTCTTAAATGAAGCTTGTCCAAAACAGGCCGCCGCTTAAACAAATGATAGCATGACAGTTTTGACTTTAAGAGGCCAAATCCATCAAACCTATATGGGGAGCCATTAACACCTTCAAATCAATGGCTTTACAACAACAAACCCCCCACAGTGCAGCTGTTTGGATCATGATAACCCTACCCAGGAAATAGGCCTAGGTGTGTCCTGGTGATATGTGTGTATTGGAGGGAAGCCTTGTTTGAATGTGTGAGATGAGTTCTCCTTTCTCTCTTTAAGTATGTCACTGACATCTCTTAGCATTTTAACAGCAGGCTGGAAAAAAAGCATTGCTTTTTCAGTTTGTGACGGT
Source organism: Serranus cabrilla (assembly GCA_903364295.1). Classification (NCBI taxonomy): domain Eukaryota; kingdom Metazoa; phylum Chordata; class Actinopteri; order Perciformes; family Serranidae; genus Serranus; species Serranus cabrilla. The sequence goes on along the minus strand of CAFUXE010000600.1, from coordinate 589,419 downwards.
TAGATCGTCTGTGTTCCTGCCCTCCTTCCCTCAGCGTACTTGAGATGCCACAATGTGTTTGATGTGCGTTCACATCAGGCAGACCTAAGGTTTTTGTGTGAGGAAGGGTGACAGCAGGGTTTGGGTCTTAAAATGTGGTAAATGGAAAAAAAAGGGAAATGATATGTTATGAATGTTAAAAATGTTCTGGCAGTGGTTACATGTGGGAAAGATATTTAAATATAGTTGCTGCAATATATTGCCTCCAAGTTGTTCATGCAAGAATTTTCCTCTTGTGACTTATTCGTTGTTAAGATTGAATATCAAACATCCATGACATAGTGATAATTAAAACCATGTTGGGGACAATCTGTCTGAAAACCGTGAGACACCTGTATTGACACCACATAGCTTACCTCAGAAAAACAACTTGTCAGACACAAATCTTTCCTGGCAGTCAGAAATCAAATCAAGCCAACGACTGAGTTCAAGTCACACAAAAGGCCTTCAGGTGCTAACGATGCTATCCACCCCAATGAAATAGGGAGGGGAGGGGGGGCATTGACAGCAACCAGGGAACAGACTCTATTGACACCCCTGAGCCATTTTCCTTGCTGAGAGTCATCCCCAGCTGGCAAACAAAAGCCCGCCATCAAGAGAAAGCTCCTGCCAAGATAGAGAGAGAATGGTGGTCATCAGGCTTTTCCAATTCAAAGCCCCAGGCTGCATTTTTGTGTCACAGTGGGTAAAAAAGAGGCATTGCAGCAGCTTAAGCGGTGACATTGTAATACTTAAATTAGGAAAAAGAACTTCAGTTTGCTTAGCATTTGGAAGAAACCAAATATGAGTGGAAGACAGGCACAACCGTGGTTGATGTAGGGCATGCCAGGGTTGACTTTATGGTCAGACGTCTAGAGTGAAAACCAAAAGTGTGTCGACATGAATGACTCATACACCAAGGGGCCCCTTCGTTTTGGGAACTGGCCACAAATGAGACAGAGGTAAATATGTGTAATCCACACAATGTGTCCCCCTTAATGCAAAACAGGGCAGGGCTGATGCCTTTTCATTGTATGCATGCATACAGTACACAACAATGTACTGGATCTTGGATTGAAAATTAACAACTGTTGCCCTCTAGTGGTCAGACATTGAACAGTTCAAGGTGCTAGATTCCAGGCTCAGAAGGGGAGGGGTGCTAGTACTAAATGCCTCTAAGCAAGTACTCTGTCCCTTTCTAATTATGGGTAGTTCTAGTTAAAAAGGGACAGCTCACCCCAAAATAATAATGAAAATAAATCCTCTTACCTGTAGTTCTGTCTATCAAGCTTGGCTGTTTTAGTGTATGTTCTTCCCAGAAATCATTACTCGGCTACTCAAAATCTCCATCACTCTGAAACTCACACTAACGCAATCCAGATTGATTAATTAAACTCCAGACAAGAGGAAAAATACGCATTTTTAAGTTGGGGTGAACTGTCCCTTTAAGCTACAGCATGTGCATACCAAAATATAAAACCTGTAAACCATGCGGTGCTGTGATTACACTCCACTCTATTTTCACAGTAAGCGCTGTTACTGCTGAGCTCCCTGCTGCTGACATTTAAATACGTCAGATGAATTTAAAACGGTGAATTCATCTTTGGCTTATGCAGTCTTCCATGAATAATAATAAAAAAACAAAAAAAAACGAACAAAACAAAAGCAAGCAGCATTTAATAAATGATGAAAACACAATGACTAATGTATGTAATGCTTTAATTAAATATCTTTTCTTTGAATAAAAAAGTGCAGGTACTTTGGATGATGTTCAATGAGGGGAAACAATAATGGTAACAAAGAATTAAGATTGATTTTGTTGAGCGATGGGAGGCAAAAATAAATCATAAACATAGTATAAAAATAACAGCATTGCACACATCCTCATGTGTGTCCCAACAAACAATAACATAATATTATCCTGCATGCTCAGCCTGCTGCACTTCTTCAATAAAGCCCTAGATTCATTTCAGATGTATGAGTTGAATGCTAAGTGAGGTTAATAAAAGCACTTAAAGAAGCATTGAACAAACAGGTGGAACAAAAATCCTGACTGGAATATACACGCGTCCGCAGTTACAGCACAAACATGAATGTTAACGGGACAGAGAGATTAAAAAAAAGAAGAGTTAATTGAAGATGTTTTCCTACAAACAAAGTCATATTGAGTAATGTTGTGGCCACTGACATTCTGACAGAGATCCTCATGCACGGAATGTGCTTTCGTTAAAAACCATTAAGAAACTAAACTTTACAGATTCTCACCAGTGTTTAAAATCTTTGACACAAGAACATTTTGAAGGACACACACAAGAGTTAGGACCTATATAAATACCCCTTCAAATCTGACCTTCAATTTCATCATACCAAAAATATTCATAATAAGCAGATCTAAATGGATTATTATACAAAACAAAGGATGGGTAAAGTAAACAAATAAATACAAGGAAGACATACATTTAGGTGTGAGTTTGCAGTGTGTGAGTGCAGTGTGTGAGTGTGTGTGATGGCCACAAGGCGGTGTTGTGCAAAGCTACAAGATGGCCAATGATCTGGGAAGAGAGAAGGACGATGGGAGACAGAAGGACATTAGTGTTTGTCTTCTGTCCACTTAATAGGTCTTATAGCCAAGATAGAGGAACGTTTAAAACAGTCTTCATATAGATTCTTTAGGATATAATTGTCATAATAACAATACCTTCATTAACAATTTTATGATAAAGAGAAGTAACAAGAAATGACAATGTTCATCATCTGAGGTTTTCAATGGCAGCCTCAAACGAGGAGTCTCCTGCTTCGTAGTCTGTCGGGTCCACAACAGTTCAATTATTCATTTTGTGTTTTGTTAAATAAGAGTTTGATGCCACCAGGACCAGCCCATAAATGTATGTGTGTGTCAAAAATGCCCAAATCCACCCCCGCCCCAATCTCTGGGAATTTGACCTCTCCTCCCCCCACTTCCATCCATCTTTACTCAGAGTAGCTCATTTGCATTGCAAAAAGTTTTCCTCTCCTTCTTTCCAGATATTTCAGTGACACTTATCTGTCCTTTGATCCGACCCTATTTCCTTCCCTCTCACTGTCTCTCTCAGAGGCGAGTCTGGGCCTCGGGGACATAGATTTCGATGCTGTCCGCGCTCTCTGTGGCGGAGTTCTGGCGAAACGAGGCAGCCTTTTTAGCAGCCAGCAGACGCTTGCGAGCCTCGTGTCTCTGCTTCTCTGCTGAGGCCGAAGAAGAGGTGGATGAGGAGTCGGTGCTCTTCTCGCGGCCCAGCGATGGTCGTCCCTTATTAGCGGGCTTCTTTGACGCTGGAGTGGCCTCCTTCTCCTCGTCCTGTAGTGATGGAACGTGACAGACAGCGGAGGAGAGAGCAGAGTGCGAAAGGAGGAGAAAGGACAGATACAAGTCAGTGAGAGAATGTAACATGGAAAGTGTCTTCAATCGGTCCGACTAGACTCGGCAGGTTTGGCAGACAGGACTTGGACAAAGACATCATGACAGCACTGATTGTTTTCGTTAAAGCTTGAAATAACATTCAGTGGTTTTAAACAGAAAAACACTGACAGACAACTGGTAAAAACAGGAACAAACATTGAGAAAAAACAGTCATTTATATGACAATTTTTGAAGACATGAAATGGTAACATGAATTGATGGTCACACTGGATCAAACTTAAAGCACAATGAAGGGATCACAAGACACACAGTCAATGCATCTGCATTGCAAAGCAACAATAAGCAAGAGCACCTCAAGTACAGATTCATACACACACACACACACACATAAAGACAAACCACAGACCAGAGAGAGAGGGACAGAGTAGAGCTGTGTTTACATTGTGAAGAGAATTTTAAGCAAACTTTTAAAAGGTGTGTTTCCATCAACTAGTTTGGAGTGAATATACTAGACGACAGCATAGTTTCATCAGAAAATGTTGCTATATGCCATACACGGCTGTAGACTATCTAACCGGATAGAGGAAGCAGAGGTTGCAAACTGGAAACAAAACAATGTAATCCATCGACGTTAGAAAATTGAGGTCAGGAATTCCGGTAAGTTGGGCAAGTTGTTATTGTTTTTCATGCCAGATGATATTAGTTGCATTGCTGTCCAGAGAATAAAATATACTAATATAATAAACAGCAGAAACAGCTTGTCAATCAAGATCATGTTGCTACTTCAGAACGTGTTTTTGGGATTATTTAAATTTACTTACATTTTTTTTTGCGTATTATAGGAGGTTATATTGAATTTAGTAATTTCCATTCAGCTTGTCTTCTAAATGCAGATAAAAAGAAGTGAATGGAAATACAGATAGAGACACAGAGAGAAAGAAGACAGAGAGAGAGAGAGAGACACAGAAATACTGACAGACACACAAACACAAGCCAAGACATTTAAACAGAAAGAGCAAAAGCAAGACTGCGTTCTGTCACATGAGCCAGTGCATCTTAGCCATGCTCCACTGCAAACAGCACATCAGTAAGTAACGCATGCATGCTCAAAGCAGGGCTTTACATTTAAATAACACACCAACGACAGCCCTCTTTGAGATTATTTTCTTTCATGCATGCCTAAAGGGATCTCTCTGGCCCCTTTGGATTGGACAGGGACGTCCTGTTAGAGTTCATCCCACACAGTGGGAAGGAAGTAAAAAAAAGGAGTGGGAGAAATGGTGGTGGTGGTGGGAGGAGAGAGGCCGGTTTCGGCGGCTTTCCTACCCCAGCCAGGGCACTGGGCAGCAGGGGTGGGAAGTACCTTCCGCTCAGGGGGCGACTGGGCAGCCGCAGACGGCATGGGCTGCCAGTCATTGGATTTGAGATGGTAGAGCTCATCGAACTTGAGGCTGATGTCCTCGATGGAGAGCTGCAGCAGGTCCCAGAAACCTGCCAGGTCCTGGGCTGTGGGCCGCGGGTTGGCATTCACATTCTGAGCACAACAGAGGGGAAATGAATGAATGATCAGTGAATGATGAGGAGAGAAGACAGAGTAAATGTTGTAGTGGAGGATAAATGAAATACATTATATCAGAGAGTAACAGTGTTACAGGATGGGGAAGTAATATCTTATCGTGGAAACTACGATGCAGAAATACCCATGGACTTTCATTCAGCATACTCTATTGGTGTGACAGGGACATTTAACACTGGCTTTGAAATAAAAAAGAAAACCCCAAAATTAGTTCAATGCATCCATGGTCATCAGCAACAGATCAGGTGTGTCATAGAAAACATTTTAAAATCTCCCCCAATATATAAAAATCCACTCAACTTAATTTGAGAAGATTTGGCATGTGGAAACTAGGCTATATGTCTAAAAATACTTTGTCCTGGGCTGTCATCAACCAAACCAACCACTTTTTCCTATTCCTGGTTTGAAAATAGTGTTGGTTCTTATCTTCATATCAAATTACGCTAAAGCAAATTAAGCAGATGAGACTATGTGAAGAGGTTGGAGCCACTCCAGAAAGAGCAGCCAAAATCTGGCCAGCAGTGACTACCTATGTTGTTGTAAAAAAAATAAATGGCAGACTTGTGTATTCTGTTTAAGGTCCAGCAATACATGATGACAGGGAAGGAGTGGAGAGAAAAACAAAATGACAAGCAAAATCCCCAGACCATCAGGACACCCTGATATAGATCAGAGCACTTACGTGGTGTACTTATTTATGGTACTTATCATCAAGTGCTGCTCTTTCTATATTCATCACTAGAGGGAGCCATTTCATAGCTCAATTATTCTGTTAAGCTGAACTCTAGACGGGAATAAAGGATCACAACAGAGTAACATTAAAACACTTAAAATGCTATAAATGATGATATAGCCAGGTAAATGCTGAGCCACAGACGTATAAAAAAAAAGGAAATTACATGTTTAGATGAAAAGTAACAACAATCTCAAACCCTCACTTGTTTACAAACAGCTGCCTCGATGTTTATCGTCTGCACAAAGCACAGATATAACAGACTCTGTCCCCACAGTTTTTAAGGCTCCAGGCATACTGGCTGCTGTCTGTACAGGCTCCACACTACTCCTCAGAGTTAACATGCTGCATTCACTGTTGTATTTACCTTTTTTTTCTCTGTACTTTACTCTCTCTGTAATAACACAAATGTAATTTCAGTTGTAAATTTCACCATTGTTTTTCTATGTAGAGAACATTTTATTATTAACATAAACTATTCCATACACCAGGAGGTGTGTGCCCAATAGTTGTCTACATGTAGACATCCTATAGCTGTCTATACCTAGACGTCCATTGTGACTTGAATACACTGCAGGAGCAACGTACTCTCACTTGCTATCTTTCACTGGTACCACCGCGGTCCTTTATCTGCTGTCCACTCTGCACACACATGCCAGTGTGTGCCCATAAAGGACAACAGTTGTGGGAGAACTCTTTCAGCACATTTTTTTCCTTTCCAATCATTTGGCTACAAGCTGTGAAGAAGTATTACATGTCTCAACCAGGTTCTGAAATTAGTTATCAATTGTTTTGGGTAAAACACAAGTGCTATGATGGTACATGCTAACAGAGCTGTGAAGTTCCAGAAATGATTGCTTATGATTACATTTCTAACTGAGTGAATGTACAGAGCTGCTTGGTAGGTGATGTGCAAAGCTCTGGAGAGCTACCAAATATGCATTCATTGTGTGGAATATTAATATAAAGCATTTAATCATTAAGAAATCAGTGAAGGAAATAACACACGGATACAGATAAAAGGCTTAATCAACTACAGTGATATTAATGAAATGAAGCATTTTTTGTTGAATTGCTTAATGAAGACTAAATCATTTCCTTACTGTGAAGCTTATATTGTGTAAAAAACCCATAAACATAATAACAGCATTTAACAGAGGCTTTAATTAGAGAGCTGATATGGCCCATGTGATGTTATTTTCTGAATCCTCTTGTGACGTGTCCTGTGGTGAGTTTCTTACCTGACAGGAGCTGGAGCCTGACGGGACCTGACAAATGATCAGGCTACATGTCCGGATTAGCTAAGTAAGCTGAGTTAAATATTTTGCTTAACTGTTCTTTTTTTCAATAATCAACTTAAGTAAAGCTGAAGTGAAGTTCTCAATTTACCAGTCATCAGTAACTGGCTAATATTTGGGAAGTTGGTGTTCATATTAACCACAGGATAAAACATATGGTGCATTAATTTGAGATGCTATAGTGTTTAAGTGTCATGTGCTGGCAGTTGGCTAAACACCATTTCCAGAAAAACACGTCACCAGAGAGGAATGGCTTACTGGCTTATTATAAGCTCCTTGTATTTTGTGCTGGTGGGCCACCATGCCTTACACTGTGTAGACCTAATATGCTCTGTATCATGGCTGTTCTCGGATTAGTCCGTTTTCATTTGTGTGAAAGCCTTTATGTGTATAGAGACACACATATCATGCTAAACAATGAATGACAAAAATATAACAGTTTGTTTGGCTCTCAGTTTGGTGCCCCTGCAGACCTGTAGGGTGTCACAGCATCACGGAAAGATCAAATACACACCAAGTTTTGTTCACACAGTCCCCGGAACTGCTGGAACTTCTGGGATATAAGGAGCTGGGCACTTCCTACTGCACTGCGAACCTTCCCCAGCACTGAAGAGAGAACAAGAAGCAACACAGATACATCTTTACAACAAACATCCATTTCTGACAGTTGTTTATCTCAGTGAAATCCTGTAAATCCAGCTTTAGATAACAAACCCACTCCTCTCTGCTGCAGTCATGTACTCACTGAAACCTGCCTGTATCAGTGGCACAGCCACAGCCTCGATAACACCAAGTGCATTCCGGCTTACACATCCTTTTGTTTTGACACAAACCAAAAGCTTACTGCAGGTAACATTTATGTGAACCTTGCAATAGATTGCCCAACCAACTCCACAGGGTGGCATGAGGAGGATTACAGTGTATTGGACAAAGTTATCCTCTTTAAAGGCATCTAAGCTTATATAAATATACTCTAGCCTGCTGTGTGTCAGTGGTCACTATGCTTTTCGGTTGCTGTATCAAAACTAGGACAAACATCCGCCCTGACAAAACTGGGACTCCTATCTGATGGCTGGATTCCAAAGTTATGGCAGTGATGTGCTTATAGTGCGGTGAGACCCAGCTCTGGAGAACAGATTTGCATCAAATTTTAATACTTACTACTTTACTGTAAAAATGTCACGCACATACACATTTAAAAAGAAAAAAAAACATATGCTTCTGATATGAACTGAGCATCCAAACCACCCTACTGTTTGTTTGTTTGTGTACAGTGTGTGTTTTTGTGCCTGTGCTCACTTGCTGATGTTGGAGCACTAATCTAATCTGGAGGTTTAATCAGTTCCAGAGTAGATTTGTGTAATTCTGGGGATTACAGGCCTGCTTGTGTGTGGTAACCCCAGGTATTACCGCCTCATCCCTTCCATGCTGAGTACGTCTGATAGAGTGATTGTGGGGCCTGACTGAGGCAGAACCCTATAAGACAGCAGAACCCTATAACTGAGCTCTGAACCACATGCCGAGGTCAGACGGCAGCAGACTCAAGGAGGCTCAACATTTAGGGTTCATTCAGAGGGCATGCACATGTTTGACTTCAGCAATGCCTTGACTGTACATTTGACTTTGTTTCACAATTTATGGGCCAAATAACTTAATTTAGGAGATGGACATGTATTGGGCTACAGGAGTAGATCTTCAGGATTTTCCCATTGAACTAGAAACTGATGATATGATTAACACTTCACTGTCTCAACACATTCCTGCAAGATTATGTCTTGTTCACTGCCTCACAATACAACCTCACCTGAAGATGGAATTTACCTGAAACACCTGGGGTTACAGTGAGCACGCTGGGAACCTTACCCTCCTCTGCGAGCTGGTTGTCTTTGGTCTCCTGCTCCATCTGCTGGCACCAGCCTTCCATGCGTCCCGTCTCGGCCTGCAGCAGCTTCAAAAACCAGTGGCCATCTCTACGACACAGTGTTCCCCCGCCTCCGCTGTGGGGCACACTGCTGTTACTCCCATTCCCACTCTCCAGCCAAGGGTCTGGAGGTGGTAGAGATGAGGGGTCCAGCGCTGGGTCCAGACTTTCTGAGAAGGAGGAAGAGCTACTTCGTGTAGTGGAGCGGTTGAGGATCTGTCTGGGCGGTGGAGGTGAAGAGGTGTCACCGGTAGTGTCTCCATTGTCTAAAAAGTCCTGGCCAGGAGGGGAGCTCATGGATTGGCTGGCACTATTGACCATGATTTTCTTCTCAGATTGTTTGGCGTTATTGATATGGGTGATGACAGGGATGTCCTGTGTGTCTGAGTCTGTTTCTTGTTTTGAGGCCATGCTACTGGAGCGACTGAACCTGAGACAAAGAGTGAGACTTACTGTTACAGATAGGCCTTTTCAATTTCAACAATTTTCACAATTTAGTTTTCTTTGTCCACTGTTGTGTGTGCAACAGTGGACAAAAAAAAACAATAAATTATTCAAGAATTACATGTCCATTACTGGAACAAACACAAAATGCTTGGTCTCAGCTATGAGTCACTTCTGCTGGTCAATAAAGATATAAATAAACAGGATTGATTCCGAGAACGGGCTTTGACAGCAATGCACTCAGACTCGTATCAAGTGATCTCTTATCAGTGGGAGTCTAGGTTCTTGTTTTCATAAGGCAAATGGAAGTACAGACTAAAAATGAATGCTGTCTGACTGCTACATTATTTCCATTTCTTCTTATAACTCTGCTTTGTGGTGAGTCAGAAAATGTAGAATATTAACCAATATCAGACAAGAACAAGAAGAACAGCAGAAGACTGGAAACTCACAGGGTAAGCAGTTGAGGGATTGTCACATAGAACAAATATGTGTACAACATGGTTAAAAACACAAGGAAGGACGATGTAAAAATGAACAGATGAAATCTGTTGAGCTGGATATGTTGTTAAAATATAAGTCAGGATTCAGAGCAGCTGCTACCTACAACACACTCAATGCAGCATGCAAAAAGCAAGAAAATACAAGAGGAAGCCATGAGGAATTTCCTGACATTCAAAAAATCACAAGCACAGAATGCAAACTATGCTGCAATGGGTCTCAAATACAAAGTAAGCAGAAACACGTTTGAATAGTAACAGCTCATGCCGGGAAACTATCTTAACACCACCAATACAACACACAAGGATAGTTTTCAGACAAAAAAACATTCACATTGCTTTTACATCTACATAGCTTCTGAAAAGGGAAAGAATAGTCAGAGCAGTATGTGTGGCTATAATATAAATTCCTCACGTTGTTACAAGGACAGGAAGAGGACTTACTGCCACCCGTCCTCCACCTGTACTCCGATTGATTGAAATTTGGCCAATGGTGGGGGGGTCTCCTCTCGTGGAACTTCCTGAATACAGTCAACCTTAGAACAAATAAACAGCCAAAAGAAGAAGAGCAAAATCAATGACAAAGTCAAAATAAAGAACATTAGCACAGAAACAAAAATCTCTGCATGAATGATTTCATAGAACCCTATTTCTAGGTAGTACAAGTTTGCAAGTGATAAACCAAATAATCAGAAGAACAATTCAGTGAAAATCTGCATAATTTTATACTTAGTTTTCAGTTAAAAGTGTCATGACTAAAGGTTATCCTAAGTGGGTTCTGTTAATGTGTAGGGACAGGATCTGCAAAAATGACTAAAAAGCCTGTAATTTCAGCACATACAGTGCAGAAAGTTATGGCTAAGTGGGAATGCAAATAGGAATTTTCTGCCTTCTGTACTACAGCATAGAGCCAGCTCTAATGATAGAGGGATGTTCATCCTAATGAGACCTTCAGCTTGCATGCACATATTTGGGCTTGAGGTGACACACTCAGACATAGCCCTGCACCACAGAAGATTACTGTAAAAATGATCTTTTTCCTGGATTCAGGCTCAACAGACAGAATGAGCTACACTCCAGAAAACACTGTGACTGGGCCTCTGTCCTAACTGTGTTATAATGTCTGAATATGTGGTAACAGTGCTGGATAGTGCAACAGTCTAATTGCCTACCTGTATACCAATGGAGGACAGTTTCCGCCTGGGTACTGGTGCCACTAGCGGCTCCTCTGCTGCGAGATTCACTTTGCTTAATCCTGATTTCAGTGATTCATGCTGGACCACTGAGTCACTTGTCTCAGTGGAAGCATTAGAGGTGGTGGGCGCGATTGGCTCTCTTGGAGTGGCAATGGGAGTGGGGATGATGTGTGGAGGGCGGGGAATGCCCCGGGCCAGGCTGTTGGCACGAGTGCTGTCAAGGCTGTCAGAGGAGTTGCTGTGAGCGTGGCTCGACTGGCTGTTGACCTCCGACCTCCGGTCCTGCTGGTCCAGGTAGTTGTCCTGGGCTGACTCTGTGCTGCTCTGTACGGTCACAGAGATGTAGGGCTTGGAGGTTGTGCGGGGCGGCACTGGCGGGGGAGCAGCCTTCTTACAGGTGGTTATGCATGTAGAGACTGAAGGAGAAAATAAGAGAGGGGGAAACAAAAGGAAAAAGACATAAGACAAAGAGTGATAAAGAAGGATTACAAATGACAGTTATAGATTTCTTTTAGCGAATAAGCATCATCCTAAGAGTTACCTAACAAGTATGCGCAGCATGACCATCTCATACTATGCATAGATACACAGGGATGTGTTGAATAAAAGCTGAAATGCAGGCAAAGTCAGGAACGCATCGTGTAAAGTAGAAAATCAAATCAGACAAGGCCCTGAACATACATACCGTCCGACACAGGTGATTAAATAAAATCACACACACACACACCAACACACACACACTATAAAGCCTCAATCATGAGACACGTAATGAAATCAGGAAAGCAATTTGTTGACCACCTGACTGAGAAGACCAAATATAGTTGAGAAGTTGAAGGACATTTATCTGCACTAATCCCTTGAAGCCACACTAAAACTGTCCTCCAGCTATGAAGGAGATAATTGAAAGGTACATTAACCATAGAGACGGAGGAGGGAAAGAAACAACTCAGACAAATCCATCTATTACTTATGTTCACTTCCATTCTCCCAGTGATTTAATGAGTGTTTTCAAAAATATATACAAACAGTAAAAACAATATTTCACTACCTGTACAAGGATTCATTCCCTTATCTAACCATCAACAATATCAATTGGCTGTGATGAGGTCAGTGGATCCTTTTCCATCTGTCTGAAGTGTATCAGTGAAATAAATGTCCCATCTGTGAGCAGCACTTCACCCAGTGACATGAACAGCGTGCCAGAACAGATCAAGTTTGTGGGCCACAAATAGAAAAAATTAAAGTAGAACCAAATTACAAATGCGTGTCACGGACATTCATGCAGATGATTTCCAAATGCAAATAAAAAGAATTCTCATGCAAATAGATTATATAAAGACTGAATGTCTCTTCTGTTGCCTATCTGAAAATCCAAAAGTCTTAATGTCTTCAATCAAGAGCCCACAAAAAATACCCTCAAGCTACATACATAGTAAAGGCAGAGTGTGATGGTGGACCATCAAAACCTATAATCTAAACAGGGGATTTTCTTGCAACATTAAGAACCTTGTGGCTACTATATGATGCCTTAAACAGATGCTGTATTTGACACCACATTGGAAAAAACAGTGGAAAGCTGATGGAATCTGTACAAGTCCATGGAAGAGAGGGACAGGCAGTATTTTGAGATGGTAGCAGGAGAAACAAAGTGTTTTTAAAAATAAAGTAGTTATGAGAGCACAGGCTCCTTATTATTAAATAGATAAATAATCATCTAAGTTGTGGATACAACAGTCTGTATTTCCTCCCTTTGACTACACCATAATCAGTGGTGCAGTTAATGCCTTCATATCCATATATTAACCTAACATATGATTCCACCAGATGAAATTTTTGCAGGAACACTTACAGAACCATTAGCTTTACACAAGTGAGTGACATACTATATACGGACTGACGAATCTCAAAATCTATTTGAATGTGCCTACTGGACATTTTATTGAGTCTTGTAAATGGGCCATGCCTCTCTGTACAGCTCAGTCACTGTGTTCTAAGAGCTGTTGTACTTAAAGAGGTACTTGCATATGGGTCACACTCTTATAAAAATCAAGATGGTAATAAATAGTCACAATTTCCTGCGGCGACATCTGAAAGGAAGTTACATGAAAGTCTGTGATGGCCCTGTGAGGCATTGCATGAAGCAAATGTTGTTAATAACTTGTGCTGCTGCACTGAGTGCTGTAGTCATCAAGCATTTGTTAAAGCCTCACAGCAAACATGTGAGCTGCTGAAAAAACACTCAAACAATAGGGTTGTTGTTCATTGTAATCCCCTTCTTAGCTTTATCTGTAATGTGTATGCAACCTCAACTGCTATCACAAATCTCACATGGCCTCACACATATCTTTGTGCCAGTTTAAAGTCTTAAAGTGTGATTTGAGTTGTCAAACCGCTGTCAGTCAGCTGTTCCTGAGAACTGCATCAGCCTAAACTATTGCTGCACAACTGGCTCCAAGGTCCTCCTCCCAGGGTGATTAGCTTTTATGGGTAAACACCCCTATTATTTTATCTATTGCATTTGCCTGGCTGATATTTACCCAAAAGATCATGCTTAACAGTTGCTTCAGTTAGCTTGGCATAGCTTAGGGTTTTCCCCTGATGATTCTGCTTGTTAAAAACAAACACAAAAACCTATATAACCCAGAATGATAGTGTTCAGTCAAACCAATCTATGATGTTGGCACTGTGCAACAGTACTGTAGAGCCAAATGCAGGCTGCCTGTGCTATTGATCGGTGTCCAGTGTTCTGATCCTTTTATGTTTAGCTCATCTTCAACATACCTGAACTTCTACACTCGACACCAGAAATATTCCAGGATAGAGCTAGGATTGTACATGCTCAGTTCTAGCTGAACAGCAAACTGCTCTGATGCACTAGAGGCTACATTTCAAGTGAAGCCAAAAACAAAACACGCACACCATCTGTAAACAACAGAGATGACACCCTGATCACACCCAAATTGAACCAACTGCCAAACCTTGGCTGTGCCTTTTTTCTCCCACACATGAACATCACATAAAGAGACGGTCCGCTGGTCTCTTTATGTGATGTTCACGTGTGGGAGCACACTCTTTTAGATGTCCAGCCCTCAATGTAAATAACACGCTGCCACTACCATCACTGGCTCACTGTGACGCTTGGATTGTTGGAATACACCCTCAGCTTCACATTTTAAAAATGGGAACCATCAACCCCAGTCAAAAAGCTACTGATATCCACAGTTGTCACCATTTCTGAACACATCTTGTCCATTCTGCATGTTGCAAGACAGAAATCCAGTCAGCGAATCTACTATAAGAAACCTGTTTCGTTCACAATAGCCAAACAGGACATGCCACTAGCCATGGCCAGCCTCTGACCACCATCCTAACCTGAGGAAATCGGTGGAGACAGCTTTTCACTGTCCACGCTCCCTTTCATGACAGAGCTAGATGCTGGGCAGGATAGGGTTGCCACTGTTGTGGCAGCTATGTGCTGCACCGGCTCCACTGCTGTGCCGCAGTCAGCAGGATAGCTGTCACAAATTGTAAGTGAGAGGGCGTATATGTGTGTGCGTGTGTACCTGTGTTTGGACACCTGTCCTGCAGTTTTCCAAGTGTCATATCATGCTTTCCTCATTCTGAACAGAATTCACCCTCAAGTCTTAATACCACAGAATCTGCTTTGCTCACCACAAACAAGCCCTGAAATCATAACTGACAGCTGACTCTGAGATTAGACAGGACATAAAGTAGAAAAGCTGGACACAATAAATGGGCCAGGCCACTATTATCAGCCGATTTAGCTTATGACAAATATATCAATGCTGTACACGTTGGCCAATAGGTAACAAACAACTAACTAGAGATAATCTTACTATAAATCAACTAATCCCTGGGGCATTAATTAATTAGATAGCAAACCGTGTGCTCCCTTCCACCTCACTCCTGTCACTTTGAAGACTACTTTGCTGACAGGAGAGTGGAGCTAGCTCTGGAGACAGTCCTTCATCTAGCAACAGACACCAGCCCCAGGACCAGCACCAATGCTGATCCTTATAGCAGCAACAAAAGGTATGCTGATTTGAGGAGGGTGTATGGACTGCCCTGGATCACATCCGTAGCACTGAATGAAGTAGTTTGCACTGGATGAATATGAGTAGGCACAACCTTTTTATTTTTATTTTACTGTTTTCCAAGGTACTGTTGCTGCCATATCAGAACACATGCCTTTGTCCTATGGAAGTGGGTGTGGTTTAATAAAAATCCAGTTGGGAAAACAATAGACACAATAAGGCAGTGAATTATTATTTGCTAACTGTGTTGCCCTAACAAAGGCAATCACCAGAGAGCCACTACAATTTTGGCTATGTGAATGAGATCTCTAAGGATGGCAATGTCGGTCGGCTTTGGTATATGATGGATTGGTAGAAAAATTCATGCCCCCCTCAGGATAATTTAGTTCACTTTGGTTACCCCTGGACTTTCTAAAAACCTCTATCATCAGGTCAAAATTTTACCAGTACTTAAGTGCATGACCAAACACAACTAGACTTAAGCAAATGACATTTCTGCCATCCTCAACTGTTTTGTGTCGACTGCCAAAAACTAAATTGTTAGCATGCTAACACAATAACCTACAATGGGGAACATATTAAACATGATACCTGCTGAATATCTGCATTGCCATTGTGCAAGTTTTTCCAGGTGGTGTTTCTGTTAGACCCAGTCGAACAATGGCATACACAGGACAACCACATAAGTGATCAGACAGGTTTTCCATTACTAAGAAGTTTAACCACATCGTCTACTGCTGCACTATGGCTATTACCTACTGGTTTTGCCACCCGAGCTAGGCAACGGATCTGTCTAGGCCAGACAAGAAAATGAAGGTGGTAAAGGTGGGCATTTGTATTTATATATAGTGATTTATTGCATGCAAAAAGATCACAGCATAGAAAAGAAAATTTAGCCGATTTACTGATAAAAGCATATAAAATACCAGAAAATGCACACCTGGCCATCATTCTCCACAAACAGATGGAAAATTAGTGGCACATCCTCCCATTTCCTGTACATGCTTATTTATCCGAACTCAGCCACACAAACATACACAGCTGTGCAAGCATAAAACACAATGAATGTGTCCTAGTCACTGGCAACAGAGCCAGTGCTGACAAAACCTTTACTTAACCTAAACACTCATTACTACCAAAGAAGAGAGCTATTAAAACAGACATGAAGCCAGATACCGAAGCTTCTTAAACAAGCTGAATTTGGAGCTGCTCAGTAGAATGTATTGGTTGCTCTACAGAAGGGAATTTAACAACACAGACAAGTAGACGCTTTGTGCCAAAATGTTTGAGTGGAATCTGGAGTGGGCACTGAGCACTGCTGTTTTCATGCCATCTGGACAGTGGTTCTGTTGTCCACTGCGAGCCCTGGCTCAAGATATGATTTTCAAGGCTGGAAAACAATTAGCTGCATGAAGCTATAGCAATTGAAAACAGTTTCCAAGAACCGCATGACTGCTTTCCACTTACCCTTTCACCAGTGTAAGCAATTCAATGCATACTAACAGATTATACCATGGCCAAAGACTCACAAACTGAAATAAAAACCATGAAAATAGGAAACTTTGGTCAACCTTCATGTGATTGAACCCACACTGTGGTCTCCTCCCCGTTAATAGCAGTTTTCACAAGACTGTGGAGAGATAATTAACCAACCACAGTTCCCACAATGGCATCACTGTTGGTAGCACAACATATTTTTGACCCTGAAATCCAAGATCAGGAAATATTTTGCAGACAGGTAATTATTAAAGAATTTTGATTTTTATACTACTAGTAATTACAAGGTGGCAAAATAAGACACAGATGCAATTTCCCACATATTCAGCATACTGTATTATTATAGATTGCATGACAGTAATATATAGTCCTTTAACAGATAACAGTATTGGGTCTGAAATGTTCATTTTAATGGATTCAACCCCTCATTTGGCACATTACAGAATGGATCATTTCACTTACAAATCCAAATCAATTATAAGTCCCGCTTTGCTTATATAATCCATTTCAATGTTGGGCAAAAAATCTAGATAACTGTAAGGCAGATGAGACATTAGAATGACCGTTTTGGTCTCGCTCTCTCCAGTATTGTAAAGCCTGTCTAACTATACACCAGCAACAATGTAATTTTTAAGATGATTGGTTGAGGTGGTGCTGTTCTATGGTCAGTTGGAGCTGGACAAGAACCAGGAACAATGAGAGACAAAGGGTGGATTGTGATGCTCTATTTAACAGTTTAGTATTGCTTGCCAAGTTGTCTGCTGCCTGCCAGTTGACCCATCTGCATTGTTTAATCAATTAACAGCCACAAGACATCTACAACCTTGCCTGAAACTATCACCAATCTCTTGTGACCAAAGCTATTATTCCAATGACTTATCACATGAAATGCTTTCAACAAAAGTACAGTAACAAAATTGCACAGTCTTTGTATTATATGTGACCTCAAAACAGGATTTAATCCATGTTGCGATACACAGGACACCACGTGGGACCAAAGTGGGGCAGACCTCGAATAATCCCCCGTAAAGGCCAATTTTCCATTATAGCTATGAAAAAGAAGCAGCTTTCATGGGATGCAGGAAGCTATAGGGCCATCTAAAAACTATATATAACTTCCCCTCATACAGTTTTAACAGCACCCTCTTATCCTGACTCCCATCATGAAGCATCACAGCCATGAGCACACACATAGTGGAAACATACTTTCCTGATGTCAGCAACAGTGCACTTTGTACTGAACACATGACAGGGAATACTCAAAAATTCATACAGTAAAGAGGGCATCCAAGAACACCACTGAAAGTATGATCGATTACAATTCCAAGGATGGAGGCAGTTGTGCAGATAGACAGACAGACCATCAGATAATAAACTTACTTGGAGATAAACTAATGATGGAGATTATTTCTGCTAATTTCCTGCACAATGTTCTTGATTTGTCTGGCCTTTTATTGACTAAATACATCTTAAATTGAACATGTTAGACACATGATCCATTCCCTCTAAATTTAGCTACAGTAGGGCAGCAAATTAGCATGTTAACTGAGTGCTGAAAATCAATATCAGACAGACAGAATAGATGCCCAGAGCGGTTGGAGACAGGAGGACTTTTTGTGTAACTTCAAGCTCCTGAATGGTCAGCAGCACCTGCTGAAGGATATAGCAGGTTACATTTCTTGACACAACACACCCACAGTGACGTAAAACGTGGCTTTGAGGTAAAGTGTCGGTTGCTCACAGAGTCAGTGAAGCGACGAAATCGAGAATAAAGTAGCTCAAGGAAACGAAAGTTAACTGTGGTCAACGGTTAGTGTCCCAATTAAGCTAGCCTACTAAGGTTTGTAACGGAAACACACTGAGCACCATTAACATTAACATTAAACACCATGACAACAGCGCTTAAAATACTTACCCAGCTGTCAGGCGCAGACAAATACACAGCACAGCGGTGTCTCGAGTTAAGACTTAAATTATTATCAGGGCAGCTGTAACGAGAGTCGGCATTCAATGTGTCTGTCAAAGCTGTGGAGAAGAAAAGCCGGGGGTTTGGTTGCCTTTGTTTGTGTCTCTCAGCCCTAAGGGAGGCGTGGTGGCGTGTCTACTGATGCCTTCATGGGCGCCTCGGACACTCCACTTCCACCTTTTAATTACCACCGTAATTGTGAGTAATGTGCACATTACGGTGCTTTTGATAGGCAATCGAATAACCTTTAATGACGTGTTGCAAAGAACCACTGTGCTCTGTGACATGAATCACAATGAACCATCAAAATGCCATATAGTAGAGCACAGCAGAAAATTTAATCCACATTTTTTTCATTTTTGACATGTCATAGTTGGAAAAGCACAAGTGTATTTAACAACATGAATGAAGGCTGCATTACACTGGTATTGTGCACGCTGGGTCTCTAGAATAGTTAACTGGGACGCTTAATTGAACTGAGCCATGTTAATGTTATTAACTTCACATTTTCCTACTATGAAAAGTCAAAATGTCTGCAGTGTGAAATATCTATTCAGAGAATTAGAATATCTAATTTTGACAAAGAGTAACAAAAAAGCCCTCCCCTTCTATCAGCATTATGTCCAAGAAACGAGTGTTCACAAAGCTGGCCATTATCAGTCGTCACAATATGTCGATGTTTTGAAACATACAGAAAGAAATTCAGACTATCCTGTTTATTTCCTGCAATATCAGAATGGAAGCTGTAAAATGTTACGAGCCTGAAGGCATCATGTGCTCTCTTGTCCATTTAGAAGAATATGGGGAAGAGCGCCACGTGGTGGATACTGCATGTTAATAACCCAAGATGCACATACTCAAATCCATGCTCTTATTCTCAGGGAGAAGAAACAACCAATACTGATACTTTTCCTAATGTGTCCTCACACACAATCACAACTCCTCTGCTGTAGCAAGAATAATAGATTGCCCTATGCTTTCTTTTAGAATTGTGTCCTGTACTTATTTCAAACTCTACTGGCCAGTAACGTTTTTTTTAAACAAGTGTGTCTTGATAGTGATTGATTTTCTTTTGCAGTCCTTGAAGGGGAAATTGAAAACATCTTCTTTCAGGGTAGAAGAGCAGGTTTTAATTTGTTACCTGTGCGTGCGGGTAGGATGCGTTGTCTGTCTTTCTCCAAACGCTGAAGAAAAATTGCAAGCTGTTTCTCCTTTGGGGCTTTGTCCAAGCCAGAGGCTATCAGGTAAGAGCCAAACTGTTCTTTCCATGTCTTCCACTGTGTAGAAAGGCTGTCTGGCATGGGCAAAAGAGGCTGAATTTGAGCTAAAAATGCTGGTGTGTGCATGTTAGTGGACTAGTGTCCCATCCAGGACCAAGGTTAAAAAGAGCATTCAAAGTAATGTTATGGGAAATACAAATCAAAAAAAATAATTTGGCTGATGTGTCGTGAGTTTCACTAGAAAAGGGGTCACAACTTCGCAAAAATAATCAATGTTAAAGATATGCACTGATAAGTGTATTTTATAAATAAAGCATTCAGATGTCTGTTGAGGAACACATTACACTGCATCATGGTAAGAAGTCTAAGAAACCATTTTCCCACTTCACATGGTTTATGAGGTCAAATAGATTCATTTGCAGCAAATGTATCATCTGTTTTTCAGCCAGTGACTCACCGGTGCTGGTGCTGTAGGTGCGAACAGTGGTGTCAATCGGAGGCGGTGAGCAGCCCGAGTCTATGGATGCTGTGTCGTCATCCTGGGAACAGCCAGCCTGGATGGCTCTCAGGTAGCTGTGGCTGCGGGATCGGAAGCATGTTGGCATGGGCAAGTCTAGAGGCTCAGGGTTGTCCTGAGATTGGGAACGGGAATCTCTGAATGTGGACTCAGAGCTGCGGTCTTCATAATGATGACTCATTTCCAGGTCCCGTAGCTGGAGGAAGGACAGGGCATGATTAGCAACAACACTGTAGCAACAAGTTTGATCACAGTGGCTGCACAAAGCACTGGAGGTGACTGCTAACTGCTCATCTGACTGCAAAGGGCATTCTCTATTTGTGCAGCTCATCAGATGGAATGCAATAAAATGAAAACAAAAGGGTCAAATGCTTAAGTGTGCGGCAATTAGGTACATTAGTCAGAAGCAGTGCAGAGCATAGTGCTCTTTAATTTCAGCAAAACCAGTGTTATTCCTTCTGCTTCCCTTCATGCTGGGCTTATAGATCAGCTGTCACTTCATCTGTAAAATGCAATTACATTTTTGTTTTGACATGTCTTACATGGCCAGCTGTATAAGAACTGTCAATTTACAG
>CAFUXE010000600.1:536184-568390 GCA_903364295.1 Serranus cabrilla | reverse complement strand
CTTTTGAAGAGTAAGAGCCGGCCTTGCAGATGATGGGTTTCATATTCTGCTGATTGACAGAAAACACCATGAGTAGGAGTCAAAAAATGTGTTTGTAGCAAAGTTATTTTGATGGTTCACTGACTGGTAACAGAGGCATCTAAGTGAGTGAGTGCAGGAGAGGCACCATAAAAAGAAAATGAAGCAGAGAATTTACACCTACACACTCTGTGGAGTGTTAAATGTTGGGATCGTGATTTCCACTTGTTCTGATTTAATTTTGCTTTGGAAAACGTTCAAAATTATAAAACTTGACCTCTACAAATCAAAATTATAATGCATATTAAATGTGTTCATCATGCTGTTGTGTATGCAAATGAAAGCAATATATTCATATATTGGACACATTTGTTGTAATATAGTGACCTGTCAAGAGATAGGGTGTAAATCCTGTACTAATAGCCTGCACTGCCTCATTTGACTCGTTCATTGAAAAAGATCAGAGCCACTCTGCATGGCTGTTCATCATCTTGGTGACCTTGTCAGTGGGAGGCTAATAGCTCTTATGTGAGTAGATAAATTAGACTTAAAACTACCAATGTCATTCATTTCGCTCTAAGGTTCACAACATTAATATGAGATACATTTGGAAAATTGGGATTCTTTGTTCACAGGAAGCTAATTTTATTGCTGTCATTCAAGCTGTATGTGTGAAAATGCAAATTATACTACGGAAATTAGCGTTAGTTGCTCGAGGAAGACAAAGAGGTCTTTGAAACTGACTGCTGATTTGAAAGTAGAGACTTTGCTTGGAGCTAAGTCATGTAGATTTTGAGCAAGTACAAATGTATTTATAAGTAATTAAAAAAAAATGTGCTGGGCGAATGAGAAAAAAAGAGACAGAGAGAAACGTATTATTTGTTTTACACTTAAAAGCTCACATTTAAATGGAGAGTTCAAATGCTTTTGTGGTGTTGTAGGAGGTACTTATTCATAGTCAGTTTATTAACTACTGTGGATGGCAGTGGTCATGCCATCTGTCTGGAGAAGCAGACAGGAGTACCTGCACAGAAGCTAAACAATGTACTGCTGTGGAGTGGGGCATCAGAAAAATGTATTTCAGTTACCTAAAAAGGTTTACACTAAATGCTCCCTTCAAAGCCACCAGACTCCATTGACAAAAAACGTAATTTTACCTTGCAGAACAAGGGAGTTGCTGGTCTACTCTATTGGCTTTGAGGAGAGCATAAACTGATATAATGGTTTCAGTTTCCCATCAAAAAGAGCAGATTGACGGCAAGGTAAAAAAGCAATGGAATTTTCCTCACTGCTTAACCTTGCCATGAATCAGCGCTTTTTAATGGGGCACAAAAGGTGTTATGCTCTCCTCAAAGCCACCAGATTCCTTTGACAAAAACAGTCATTTAGCCTTGCAGAACATGGGAGTTACTGGTTTATCGCTGCATCGTTTGTGTTATTGTACAGCTTTGAAAAAAGTCACTGTCCTATTATGTAAACTACACTAATGTTGTCTGCGCCCTTTTAGCTGGACTGGTAGTTTGTGTCTAACAGAAGGGACGTAAATCACAGCTGAGTTATGGTAGTAAGGCTGGCATGTGGGGGACAACAGGGAGTATGACACCACTTAATTCTATGCGTGGGTGAGTGTGTGTGTTCTTGTGTGTGCATGCTGTATGCATTGAAATGTTCCTGCATACTGTCATGGTGAGGCTGGGCGTGGTAGTTTCCTTCCTCTTCTCTCAGAAATTTCAGAAAAAGAGGTTTTATGAGTGTCTGAATGTGCTTTTAAAATAAATACGTGGCAATATTTTCCCCTGCTTCTCCAAACTCGACTGTGGGTAATACACTGACTGTGGATAAACACCTCTTACAACTCAACTTCAAAAAATCTGAAATATCCCTTTAATGCAATCCCTATCTGTGCTGTCCAGACAAGCACTGACCTGTGCCAAACAGTTACGTCTGCTCAAGGTGCTGCAGGCCTGGCTGAAGTCATCATCATCCCAGCGTGGCAAAGACGAGACTGTTCCCCCAATGCAGTCTAGGTTGTCCAGGCTGCGATTATTGGAGAGCTCTCTGAGAGATGGAAGACAGCTGGGAAGAGGAGTAAGAGGAAAAAACAAGAGAAAGCAGTTAGGTATATGACATATAAGGAGAAAAATTAAAGGCAATGTCAGGAGTGCATGAGGCTATAATCAGGGAAAAGATGATGGTAATATATGATGACAGGGAGGCGGGAAGGAAACATGGATCAGGGGAGAAAATGAACAATCAGCAAAACCAGGAATTGAAAGAGAGATAAAAGGAGGATAAGGTGGTTATTCAAGTTGCCCCTTTCATTTCCACTTTCATGTATGAGTCATCGTGAGTCGAAATCTTGACTGTTCTAATTTTGGCATCAGTCATTGTAGCGTCTGAGCATGCAAAGCCAGTGATGTCAGGCGACGGAGGCATGTACACAGCACTCTGCGCCATCATGGTGCCAAAGACAAAGAACAGGTTGAAGTTTAATCGAACCGCAGCTCTAAAGTCATGTTTTTACATATTCTTTGTTGGCACACAGTGATAGTAACATGACGGTAAGTTGTCATGTCATGGTTTATGGACACAGATGTCCCCTCATTCCCCCGTTTGAATAGTGTCAAACTCAGCTACTTTTCACCTAAAAGCACTGGGCAGATGGTATTTACAAGCTTTAGGGAGGCTGGCAGTTGTTTAGCAGCAGGGCATGAATCTGGCATTTGGAGTTGCCACTGACTGAACAGGCATCTGAGGGGGGCGGTGCAAAGCCATTGATTGTAAATGATCCAATCGGACAGAAGCGTTTTGCATCACGCTCCTGAGACGTCGTGGCTTACAGACCTATCACTGACCTGCTCATTGACCTGCCCAGCTGGTGCAGAGAGGACACACTGTGGAGTGGAGACCACAGGGCATCCAGCTCCCCCTGCAACATGGAGTAATCCAGGGTTCTGCTGCTCACGCCAATCAGGGTGGAGCAGACGGGAAGGGAGTGGGGTTGGATGGTCAGGGATTGGCAGGGGGAGTAGGGTTAGTCATTCAAGCACGCTTTAGGGAAAAATAAATCCTTACATTTATATAAATACACTTTAAGGGGATTTTATTTATGTGAGGGTGTGTGTGTCAGGTAGTGTGGATGATGCCCTCTTGTCTCAGTCGATACTCCACCAGAATTATAAATAAGCCCTCTGTTAAAGTGTTTGCCGGTAGTGCGGCTCTGATATTTTGACACTGCAACCTCCAAACTGGAAGGAAATAAGAGCTGCTTTATAGAAGAATGAAAGAATTTTTTTTAAATCTCTGGAGCTACCTTGGTGAATATCACAACTTTATCATATACACTGTACATGTGTGCTGATGAAAATTATACTTCAATTTATTCAGCAGACTGTAAAAAATATATATACAAAATACAGAAAGAGTATTTCAGAGCATGAAAATATAAGGCAAAATGCAAAAATATGACAAAAAATGTCCTAAATGTCTTGATCAAATTCCTACAGACATTTCAGAACACTTTGACATACAGAAGCTATTTTTTTGTTAGACAGCTAATGGAACTGCCAACAAAACTTTTTGCAACTTAAGATTGTTTCTCTGCAACTCTGTGAAAGCTCTGAAATCGAAGTAGACATTACAAGACATGGCAGTTCTGTCTCGCTTAAATTCGCCTCACATTGCCTTGGATACAAATGAAAGAACATGAATGCATTTTCTGTCAATTTAGGAAAAGCACAGTAATGTCAGCTATGTCCTGCTGTGCCTGCATTACATATTGTGCAATATGTCTGCTTCAGAAAGCGTGTAATTTAAAGACAAGTGAGGCAGTCTGAGAGATGAGGCAGATTTGTGGTGATTTTCTGGTTGAGTGCTACCAAACGTTACTGTCGTATTATGTAAACTACACTAATGTCTTCCTCTCAGCTAGACTGAAGCATTCTGGGTCCAACAGAAGGAACGTAAACCACAGCTGAGGTATGGTCGTAAGGCTGCCATGTGGGGGACAACAGGGAGTCTGACACCACTTAATTCTATGCGTGAGTAAGCGCAGTGAGGAGTGTGTATACTTGTGTGTGCATGTTGTATGTTCCTGCATACTGTCATGATGAGGCTGGGCGTGGTAGCTTCCTTCCTCTTCGCCCAGAAATTTGAGGAGTGGTATATTTATTTTCCTTTGATTGTTGATTGTCCGTCCAATCAGTATTTATAACTGTGTGTTTGGGTGTGCTCTGAAAATCAACACTTTATATAGCCACTGATTTAAAGTCCCAAACAGTGTATTTTAATGGAAGCACAATCAAATACAGGATATAAGCCCTGCAGGTCCATAAGCATGGAGATGGGCAACTGTAAAACACCACACCGTAAATCTAAATTTACAGCATCAACTTCCTCCATTTGAGGCTGTCAGCTCTGTAACACATTACCAACTGATGTCAATTTAATTACACATCTAAAATCTTTAACAACAAAGGCTGTGCTGGCTAATAACAAACCACAGCTGGATACAATTTTTAGCTAAAGTACTGATGTGTATTGTCTGATATTTCAATGTTTGTAGGGTTTTGTGGTTTTATGAAACTAAAAGCAGTATGTATATATTACATTGTACATAAAAATCCTAGGGACTAGGGACGAATAAGCAAAAAGCTAGAAACTCTTTATGTAGCACATTAGTGTCATGGTTCTGTATTGAGTGTTAAACTACATCTTCTCTATAAAATCAAATCAAATCAAATATAATTTTTTTTATTAATGGTATTAAAATACATTTTACAACGGTTTTACATAAAAAATACATCTCAGTTGTTTAGCTGAAATTTGATCCTATCTTTAACAAACCTTTTTTTATTTTTTATTATTATTCTTAGAAACAAACTTTTAACTAATATTAGTCATATATGTCATATTCATATTTGTCTGATTTCGGGCTCGTTATTAAAGGATCTGGACCTGACTGATAGCCGGCTTTAGTCTGGTGTTTTAAATTTGAAACATGGGGCTACTATGGTTTAAATTTGACTCTTAAGAATGAGCTTGTGTCTCCCTTGCTGTTGAATAATAACGTGCCCTGCATAATAAAGCCTGCCTCTGTGCCTCAGTCTGTTTTCTTACTTGCGTGGGGGTAGCTGGTCGCTCAGAGACTGCTGCGTAGCCCTGAGGTAGCTCTGGCGACGAGCTGCGGTTTTTGGCGAGGGTTTGGGGCTTCCCTCAGAGTCATCGCTGTCTTCCATGTCTCCCATGGCCTTTACATAGCTGCCACTGCGCATCCGCCGACATGGGATTTCATTGGCACCCCCGCTGCGGCCTAATGTGCTACTCCAATCCCCCTACAGGCAGCATTAAGTGGATAAAATTAGTCTTCAAACAACCAGTGTCACTTCTTGAATACTGTAACACGGCTCAAGACAGGAAAGATACTTTTTAAAAATCTACTCTTGGAAATGTTTGTAAGAATAAATACTCAATGTAATTTTTATTCCAGCACTACATTCACATCAGGCCTACTCACCCTTCGTCCAACCTGCAGGTAGTTGCAGGTTAGTTCAGGTTGGCAGGATTTGGACTTGAGCATGGACCTGTCCAGAGTAGCCGAGCCCTTCTGGATCACCTGTGTCGGCTGGCCCATGGTCAGTGTGGACCAGGACCCTCCTTTCATATAGTCATTATCATTTATCACCATTCTTCCTCCTCCACCTAGTCCACCACCTCCTCCACCCCCATGCCCAGCAAGTGTCTGATACTTCATGTCACTGCTGCTTTTAGAGGAGCTGATAGTGTTGTAGCCGCTGTGGATATATCTGCTCTGCCCCGCTTGGCTGTCATGGCCAGTAGGACGCCCCAGAGTCATCATGGCCATGGTGTTATGGTAGCTGCTCAAATCGCTGCTGTCCAAATCGTCTGAGCTCCAGTAGCCTGACATGTTGGAGCGTGGTCGTCGCTTGGCAGTCGCCTCTGATTTTGTACCCCGATCTTTGCTTTTGGATCTGCGATTCTGCTTACCTCCATCCTCGGTGCCAGACGAGCCGCCACCGCTGCCAGTGGAGCGTCCATTGACGTTTCCTTTCATGTTGTGGCTCTCCAGTGACTGGGACTTTGCAAAGAGCTTCTGCACTGAGTGCAGCATGTAACGGATGCGACCGGGACTGTCCGTGCGCTGCTTGTCGGCGGCGACAGCAGAAGTTCGATGGAACTGCAAAGTGCTGAACCCGTCACGGCCTCCAGGCAGCTGCTTATCAAACTCCAGCAGACTGGATGGCGCCTGGTTCTTGGTCATATGATGTGATATAGTTGCTGAGCCGCTTGTAATCATAGGTGTTCGCCCACTCAGCCCTGCCATGCCCATGCTCATGCCCATGCTCATACCTGTTCCCATGCCCATGGACATGGACGTGCCCATGGTGCCTGTGCTTATCCCCCCGATGCTGTCTCCAGGTGGGGAGAAGTCAGACTGGTCGTAGGAGTTGTAGTGAATCCTGGGGAAGGTGCTGCTGTTGGACAGCTGGTTGTTGAGGGGCAGCATGCATTCTGGTGGAAGGGAGCCTGGGTTGGCTGAAGGATAGAGGTGGGGATCCATGGTGCCATAGTGGTCCATTGTGGGGCTCAGCAAGTAAGGGCTGCGCGGGAGGGTGCTGGTCTTCTGAGCATAGAGGGCCTCCGGATGGCCTGAGGGAGGCTCACAGGAGTCAGACAGGTGTCTGTTACGGTTGGTCCCCAACCCTTTCATGGTGGCGAGGAGGTCCGACCTTCTAAAAGACCCCCAGGCCAAGTAGAGATGACTGATGACCTTGAAGGTGATTCCTAGAAGACAGAGACAAACAGAACAGAAAGACATGCAGGCCGGTTAATATACCACTATAGTGTACAAAACACACAAACATACACATTCAGACTCAGCAGCGCCTATCAGCTCAGCCACACAAACACGCCCACTTCTGTGCCAAACCAGACTACAAACAGGCTAGCTGTGAGGGAAACACTGAGCAGTGAATAAGCCAGCTTTCCACTGCCTCCCACGGAGAACATCTGTGTTAAAATGCTGGAAGTGGATGGAAAAACACTGTGTGGAACAATGACGAGCTGGAGCCAGTGGGCCAGGGCATACATTATGGGGAAAACAGGACAAGTGCTGGCAGTCATCTGTAACTCCAGACACCTCCACAGCTATGTTGGGATACAATATATGCCAGCAGTCAGGGCACAAATATCCCCTGTTTTCAGTCTGATCACATTCTGAAAAATAAGATTAAAAAAAACATTAACTCATGTAGAACAATCATTTCCATTCACATGTAAGACACTGAATCTGAGCCCTTTCACAAGAACACAAACTGTTTAAAAAAGTCTAAATAGTAGCTTCTGCCTGCTGCCTCTCAGCATATCCTGATAGTTGGTTGTGATACAGAACAACCACATCTCTGGGACCCTTTCATTTAGATTGTAGCACTCATTCTCTGCCCATTATTCCATCTGTTTCTCTTTTTCTCTCTTCCTCCACTCCTCCTTCTCTATCCTCTTCCCACCTCCAGTGGGTATCCCTGGCACCGGTCACCGAGCTCCTGTCCTGTCTTTGCACAGCGAGCCAAGGATGGCAGGCAGACTGTCATAGTGAAACCAGTAAAGAGGATTTGACCAGCGGGGGGGTGGGTGGGTTGCAGGAGTTGGCAGCGACACCTCCTTGTCCTACCAGTCAAGCTGTGCCAATGCCCTGCCTGGCGGGGCGGCAAGAATGGTACTTCATGCATGGAAAATGATAGATGATGAAAGCAAAGGTGATAGAGACTTTTATTGTATTCATGCATTGACAGGTATATTCATGAGTAACTGTTAAAGAATGCCAGAGAGTTGCCGTTCAATCAGAGTGAGTTGGTCCTTTCTCTCTCTCACGGCAACATTTGAAGAAAAATGAATACTGTTCTATACTTTTTCTCTGCTCTGGTTTGTATGGAACGTATGAATAAATGACTAAAGGAGCCCTGTCTGTCAAGGTAGATACGGTTATTGAAAGCCTATTCAAAACTCAACAGCATGCATGCTGCTTCCTTATCTCTGTTGGTGTAGTTTAGTGAATGCACTGTAAAAGATTACTATTGTGCTTTGGGTCTACAGGTTATGTGAAATCCCACAAATGAATGTTTCCTTTACTGCAGCCTCACCGAGAACAACTTTGGGCCCTTTACTGCTGGTCTTATCACAAATGTTTCCTAAATCCATTTGTCATTCATTATCAGTCTTGGCAGCTGTTTCAGGCCTCATAACTCAAACCTCCAATATTCAAATAATTCCTTGCATCATTTGGTGGATTTTAATATAGTTATAGCACACTTTACAATTTTTCCACAAGATTGTTAAATAGTTTTTGTAGTGTATGAATGCATGCAGTGTATTAGATTGAGACTGGACAGGGAAAAAAAGATGAATGATATATCTTGTCATTGGAGTCCCTGCAGACTTCCGGCAGATGTGAAGAAAACTAATAAAGTGGTTAAAAACTCAATCTCATCCCCAGCACGGTACATTTATTCCTAATTTATCCAGAGGAAGTCAGCTTGGCATACATTTACAGCTGCTCTGCGCAACGGCAGACTTATACTGTTTGGAAGGGGAATGTCCTGTGGGCCAGCAGTCCAACCAAGACATCAGCACTTTGATTCTGATCAGGCACTCTTATTCTGGGTGCTCTTACTGCAAAAATACCTGAAAGATGTACTGCAAAACAACAGAAACTAATCATAATCTTTTATTACCTCCACGCAGAAGGGGTTATGTTTTTGTTGCGGTTTGTTGGTTTATCTATCTGTCAGCAGGATTATAGAAAAACTGCTGGTCTGATTTAATTAAACTTGATGGAAGCATGCAGCATGGGCCAAGGAAGAACCCATTATATTTTGGAGTGTATCCGAATCACAGGGTGGATGCACAAATTGTCTTTCACTTTCATTACCATTCTTGCAATGGTAGGTCATTTGTGCTGTATTCATGTGGTGTTGGAATAATTTGAAAAATGACTACCTAGTCAAATTTCATGGCTCACCTGATATGTTTCCTGCAAACAGCTATCAAGATGTCGTTTTGAGGCTCCGAACAATACACACATTGTTGTTGTGTCCATGTTGTTTCCACATCATGACTAAAAGCCTATTACACAACAAAGTTAGAAGAACAACTTTCCAACTTGAAAATGGGATTCAAGGATCACATGCGTGCAGCACGGGCCTATGTGGAAGTCTGCACTCACCGGGTGTCATTCTAGTTTAAACCTTGGAGTTGGTGGCGATGTCTAAAAGTCTGAAAGTCTAAATTGGAAGCAGTCAAAAGTCCCCAACCTGTCACATCAAACAACAACACAAGTCTGCCTCCTGTGAAAATGTCATTTGAATCTACAAAACAGACTGATTTGTAAACAGGAAGGATGTTTGCTTCAAATCCCTGTGCTCTCTTTCAGAGAGCTAGAAACCTGCAGAAAATGAGATAATTGCAGGTTGCTGCCAGATAGACAATAAGTGATGGGACATTGAGAAGCAGCTTGCATACAAGATTACACTTAATTTACAGCACAATAGGAGTTGATCGTAACTCACTGTTTCAGACAAGGCACTGAAAAGAGACGTGTGCTACCTTGCTTTTTCATGTCCACACACACACACACGTTACTTTTACTCACTTCTAGCAATTAGCCATTTGCAAAAATAAATAAATAAAAAAAATCTCCATATACATTATAAGCCTGGCTTTCATGCCACCATTATTAGCATGCTGCAGGCACAGACTCATTTAGCGTCATTAACAGAGCCTCTCTGAGTGCCATCTCTGCTGATAGGGTCAAATCCTCTAAATCCTTTTACACCACATTAGCTAACTGCCTCATATCCTGTCGTGACACGCCACTCAGCGAAGCTTAGCATACCCTCCTCAATATGTCAGCCAGTACGCCTCGAAATGACAGTGATAGTCGCATTATTCATGCCGGCAGGATTGTAAACGTTACACTGCCAGTCAAAAGTTTTGAAAAGCTTTCCTACATGTACAAAATGTAAGCTTGTTTTTGGTTAATGCTCTGTAATTGTAGATATTAGTCCCTTGAAATAAGAAAAGACAAGTAAGAAACGAGTATAGGAGAAATACATGTGACTTTATTCTGCTGGACATGACCTAGAAATGGCCTGATCTCAATCATTCTAATTGCAGATTTGTAGCAGAAAATATACTGCAAACTTATCTCATAATTTCCTATATTATGAAGTAGTTGACCTTTCCAGTGCACAGGCTTTAATAAAGCACTGATATGAGCTAATTAAGATGCTGAGTCAGACTCCCTTAGAGGAATATTCACTTTTTGTAGTGCCCAAATGTGCCGTCAAATCCAGCTAACACATTATGGGCCATTGTTTGAGGTGTAACCAAAAAATATTAAAATGTTCATATTTTTACAGACAGTGCCTGTTAGAGAAGCAACTGTGCTTTATTACAAGCACAGGCAGAGTGCTGCACCTCCGGTTCCCTCGTCTCGAGTCAATGGGTTTTTGAATGGGTTTTTTCAGTTAGATGTCTAAAATAAAGACTGTCGTTAACACAAGCTTAAAAGATTTTCACATTTTGTTAATACCCCACTCGTGGATTATGAAGCCTGTACGTGTCTTAAAAGAGGAGGTTGCTAAGTGTTGCTAAATGAGACTACAGAGGTTGTGGGGACATTAAAAGTTATTGACAGCTTAGCTGAAGTCATGCAACCAAAGTGTAGTTTGTGTGTCAGCTTTTTACCTCTGGCAATTTCATTTATGCTTCAAAACTCATAAAAGTGGTGATCACTTGTGAAGATGAGTTACCTGAACAAAACACACATGCATCTTGTGCTGTGTCAGTGCTGACTGCCCCTGTTATCACGCTGGGATAAGGGAAATACAGCTTATTTTTATTTCTTTAAACCAATTAGTTTTACAATGCTAAACCCAGGATGCAGCGACGGGGTTCATGCTAAAAAAAAGTGTCATCCTTGTAGCACTGTATTGGTCAAGCCATGTAAATATGTGTCCGCTGGACCTGCCACCTCATTATAAGTGTTGGATAATATGGTGGCTTAAGCTCAGCAGGATGACTGAATATGCCTGGAGTCGTTGCAGGTAATATGGTTTTCATTAAGCAGGGCAGAAAGAGACTGAAAATTGAGCCTGGCAGCTAATTCGTATGCATTATGTATAACCACTCATGTCAGTAGTTCTGACACAAACCTGCTACAGTATCACTGCAAAGTATAATAATAGAGGTCAAGAGACATGCTGACCCTCAGTGGAGGGAAGTAAAATAATTCAGGTCAAGCCTCTGCACTCGTTAGCTCGGACAGACAAGTGCATCTCAGTCTGCGTGTACAGTACTCACACAGAATAGTGATCACAAGAATGTTAATGTGTCTGTGTGTTTGTGTGTTTTTACACCCTGCTTAGAGCGTCTGGTGGAAGCACCTCCCTGCCTTGTGCACTGGGGAGCTGCCATCTGCTCCTCCAGTGGGAAAAAGGGGCGTTTGGCACCGTGTCCACTTCATGACCTTACTCACTCTCTGAGCCACCGCAACCTCAGAGCCGCAGGCAGTTCACGCTTCTCACCAGAGGGGGGCGATCACACTCAACACAAGCTGCACGGTGTTCCTGCCAAGTTCCATCACTCTGATGTTTTCATACAGCATGTAGGGATGTTGTGGGGATGTTGCGGGATTTACTTGTTCAAGTCAGAGTCTACAGGATGACTTGTCAGTCACAGAGCAGGACAGAGAGCTCTGGAGACGGAAAAGTCTCTGTGGATGTGACGCAGAAGTCCCAGAGCCTTACCTAAACTCTATTGTCTCTGAAGCACTCAACATCTATGTTAATGAAGCTCATGAATCAGGAAGTGACAGCATATTTACAGACTGAATTTCATATTGATGTAAAGATACTTCAGCACTCCATTACAAGTATCAGTATTGAAGCAAAAAATAAATGTAAATGCACTTATTCTGCAGAAAATGTCACCTGTAACTCATAGTATTACATATAACATCATTAAATTGCTAATCCCGGTGCAATAATTGAAAAATTTACATTTATTTTGGTTAACCTGTTCAAAAAGGAGTGAGAAAAAGTACAGACGTATTAATTCCCATTTCCTCTCCATACGTTTTTAATTGACTATTATTTTGAGGGATACTGAGATGATAAATGAGATAGAAAAACTGAAAAAAATAACAACTGCGCAATTTCTTAAAATTTTTTGACCAATCAACCATGTTGTAATTGTACATTTTGTAATGTTTGGACCTTTTTTTAATGAAATCATCTCAGATGTCTGTGATGAGAATGTTTGAATGGGATTTGAAAAATTCTTTTAAATAGCAGTGCAAAATAAAATACAAAATACTGGGATCCATTTTTTGATCTTCAAAAACCCAAAGTGGGTGAACCTATAATGTGGACCTTCCTGTCTCACATATAGTACTTCATTATTTTAGAGACTATCTCTGTCTTTACCCACTCAGGCTTCCCTGTATTTGCCCTCTGTAAAAGTCTGTCTGCCAATATTTAATCATGAAGAAGAACTAGATTTCATCCATTTGAATTTCAATATTTACTCAATTAACACATTTCCTGCCATGAAATAGTTCCTAAAACAAATGGACTCCTCACTCTAAGACAAGGTGAGGATTTTTATATCCAATATTTTCATGCACAGACCTCAGCTCTGCCATCCTGGAAACAGTAAAACTGATTGCTAGATACGGTGTCAGAATGTCTCTGGGTCGTCTGCATAGCCCTCGAGTTGCCAGATTTTTTCGACCGGTTGCCAGTTTCTAGATTGGCAAGTCTGTGGGCGGCCAGATTTAGATTAGAGACCGTGCAAAGGACATCATCCCCTCATCTGAACAACGCTGTACAGAGAGGCAGTTTGTCAGAGCACAGCTCAGTCAGTCAGCTCTGAGCCCATCTGCTCCATAGGCTTACAGCACTGCCCTGGAAGACAGGGGGCAGCTCTGTGTGTGTGTTATTAGTGTGCAGTGTGTGTTACACGTAACAAGGGGAGGTGAATGCATACAGGCTGCTGGTGAGGAGGAAGGGACAGAAGGAAGCGGGGGGAAAGCTGTGGGGAGAAAGGTGTGGGTTTTGACGGCAGTGAAAATGAAAGCAATCTAAAGGGACTGAGAAGGTGTGAAAAAGACTAAATGTGTTGTAACTGTGCATCGGAGTGAAGGCAAAGAAATATAAAGACACAGAGGAAGATCAGAGACAGCTATAGTGGGGAGAAATAAAGCACGGAGGAGGACGACGTTTTCAGAGATTTCACATTTTTGCATATATGAAGAAAACAAGTTTTTAGCTGAAGAGACATAATCAGATGATCCAGGAGGAGGAGATGTGTGTCAGTTAGCAGAGAGTTCGATGCATGTGTTTATCCCAGAAAAGGTGTGAGGGTGTAAATGAGTGTGAATATGTGAGGCATATGCAGGATAGTAAGTGCCCATGACTGCTTAAAAGATTTGGATGTTTTCTTGTGAGGTCCCGTTCGAGCGAGAGGTAATTGAATAATTTGTCAGTCACTGAATGCCTCTGAGTGTTTGCGAGCGGAGACACACAAGCACCCACTTGTATGTATGTGTGTCACGTAATGAATAATAAATAGCGTATATGTGTGCACATGCATGCGCGCGTGTGAAGCAGGCTAACCTTGTCCTAATTACACTCTATCTATTCCATCAGTGCTGTGCTCTGGCCTATTTTCACGGCTATAAATTTACCACTCTCCCCTCTGTTGTGATAGATGACCCACTCATTTTAGCCCATCTCTGAAGACTGTGAGCCAGAAAGGAAGTCAGTGAAAGACAGTGGCACCACTTCACCGCTCATGATAGGCGATGGAACTTTCCATGACCTCAAAACTATTCCTGTGAGTTACGTTAAACGGGTATGGAGTGATTTGTTTCCCTTTTTGTTTTTTTCCGGATGAGTAAAAAAGCCTGTTATGGAAAAACAGTGAACACAGTCAGCAGCTGAAGGTGCCGCCGTGAGATCTCGAGAGTGTTTCACATTTAAGAAAGCATCTCTGCTATGTACAGACTATTCATGAATTTGGAGTCCTGATTATCACAAAATACTAACAGTGTTGGAACTACAAGGCTGTGTGTTTACAAGCATCTTTCACCTCTGAAGATGGCTGCAGCGTCGAACTGTAGGCACAGTTTTATAGTTGCTATTCTGTCACTGTTCCTGACCTCTAATCTGCCTGCAGGGGAGCAAGTGACGAGACAAGAGGTCAATAAAATGTCACATTTTTTATAAGCCTCATGTCTGTAAATACACAAAGGCCAAAAAAACAGCTGACTTTCAATGATCACCTGTTATATTTTGCAAATAATCTCCACAACACTTGCACATAAATAAAATGCCCGTACTATATTAAAACATTTAACAGGTGGTTGGTAAGTTTCAAAGTTAATTTAGCCTAATCCATGTGTCAACTTTGAATTCAAGTGTTGAAATAAATAAATAAAAACATTGAAATCCCACTTACCAGCAAGTCCCCCAACCCATTTAACCACATAGAGCGTTTATTCCTACCCTCTAATATGACCCACAGTGATTCCTAATTAGCACCCGATATTATTTGGCTGGAGATCAATAATAAAGGTAACAGTTGCTGTTTTAAAAATGTCCATGCTGTTGTAGTTTGGTTAGATTTAGGCACCAAAAACAACTTGGTTAGGTTTAGAAAAAAGATGTTTGTTATGTAACCTCAGTCTTGTATATACGTAGCTTAACATATGTTATGTACAGACATAAGTTAAGTATGTTACACAAGTCAAAGTAACCTAACAGCATCCAGGGTCATAGTCCTGTGTTTGTTTTACCCATATTTGTCTGTCTTTATAGTGCATCACCTGACTTACTCCTTTGTCATGGTTACAAAGACCACTGGAGGTTGCTGCATAATGATAAACTTCATATTGGCAGTAATCAGATGCTTGTACAAATGACCTTTGGGGTTGTTTCTGGGGGGAGGACAGTCTCCCACTTGCAGGTCCTTGATGTGATGTCAGTGATAAACCAAAATGTTATTGTCATGGTGCATGAGTTGTATCTCGGTCTTTTTTATAATCCACAGTCAACAAACACAGATTTGCTTTCTACAATGTAAATGTTTGCACCATGGTTTGAGTCCAAAACCAAGTCTGACTACAAATAAGCCCAGAACAATTCATCTGTACAAACTGGAGCTACTGCGGATTTGACAAAACAAGGGAAAGTGAAAACATTTTAATCCTAAAGCCATATTATGATATAAAATGTAGCTTATTCTTTTGACCTTTACCTCTAATCTGTATAGCAGCCATTATCACGGGCCATGTTCCAACATATATATTATCCGCTCCCACCCCTTTGACCTTGGCGATGTCTCTTTGTGGATCTGCTGGCACTGCTGACCTGGAGGTGTGAAGGCAACTGTGTCTAAACACCACAGAGCAAATACCTTCAAATTCATTTAGAATAACTAGTGAATTTAATGCTATTCAACAACCCCCTTCCTTCCTTTAAAGGAGCTTTTTAACATTCAGGATCATTTCAAAAGCAGTACAACTTCAAAGGATAGATTTACATATTTTCATGTCTGTCTTAATACAACACTCAAATGCTCACATGTACACTGAAAGTAACACGTCCTCCAACCCATACAGGCACATGTGTCCATTCCTACTCTATAATATGACCAACAAGAGTGATTCTAGTGGCTTGAGATCAATACAACCTCTTATATAAATGTAGTGGTCGCAAAATATTAGGCAACAAAACTACTTGATCCCTGACTATGTACCACCTACATGTAGATCTGCATCCTTGGGGGCAAGATACTGAACCCCAAATTGCTTCTGATGATGGTCATCATGTATGATTGAATTCCTGATGCTGGCAGGTTGCACCATCTAGGGTAGCCTACATGCGTTCACTAGTGTGAATTGGTGAATGACTGCTGTCTTTGGTGTCAAAGTGCTTTGAGTGGTCGCAGAGAATAGAGAAGCGCGATACAAGTGCATTCCATTTACGGTAGATATGGCTGTTATTGTAGGTGATATAAAATGTGATGTAGAACATGATGCAACCGCACACAGACACTACACACTACTGCACAATGCTACCCACTCAGGACAGGAACACTGGTCTCCCACAGGCCCTAAGTGGATCTTGTTGTTCTTTTACTCCCACCAATTATTACATCAACTGGAGGGTGCCACCTAACAATAAACGTAAATGTGGGTCATAATAAGCTGCTGTGCACCACAACTACTTGTATAGGCTCAGGAAAAGATTGTGGTTTGGGTTAAAATAAGTAAGTTTGTTATGTTACTTCAGTTATGTATGTAAATTATGTAGTTATGTACATAAAACGTCTGTGCTAACTATCTAAAATCAGTCAATGCTGACTTTTGGTTTCACAAAACCAAAACTAGCAGCTCCCATCCATCCACTCTGACCTCCTGCAAAAGCAGACTTTATCAGTCTTTATACGACCTCGTCTGATTTCCTCTCCAGCTCCCGTCATACATACTGCAGCCACTAGAGGTCGCCACAATAAACATGATTCATATGTGGTAATATGCTGCCTGTACAAATGACCTATGGGGCTGTTTCTTGGAGGACAGTCTTGCTAAAGGAGTTATTTTTCATTTGAAAAATATCTCTTTTCATACTGGCCATAAAAGGATCCCTTTATAGTGCGACTCCTGTTATAGAGATGAGTGACAAAATCCAGGACAAATACATTTTAAAGTTCAGTTGAAGGTAATATGATTCTTCAGCAGCCGGAGATAGTCAAATCAAGTGGTTATCTACCAAAGTTACTGTCTTTCAAGCACAAAATTCCCTCTTTGTGTTCCCCCACAGTATTTTCTTACTGAGCTGGAGGGTAAATTTTGACACAAAGAGAGAATTTTGTATTAAAAGGACTGTAACTTTGGAAGTTCCCTACTGAATTGACATATTTAGACTCTTGAAATATCATATTAGCTGCAGCTGAACCTTGGAATACATTTTTGTGCAAAATGAAAAACCTTGATTTTGTGTTTTACCTTGAAGATGTTCAAAGAGAGTCAGAAGAGGTTGACTGATTTCAGCAACTAATAACTATTCATGCACATATGGGCATATTTGTATCGTTTTGGGACTGACAAAATGAGAATCTTTCTTTGAAGAATTAACAGGAAGCAAGAGCAGAGGGTCGGCGTCTGTGGGGGTGGGTCACCAATGTGAACCCAATTTTAAGCTGGAGAAATGGCAAACAGACATGACCTCGCACTACTTTATCCGAGAGTACATTTTTATCTTTAGTAATGACACAGAGATGGGTGTCTCTCGCTGGGCTGTGCACACAGTGAGGCACAGTGGGAGCAGAAGGTTGTGGGCTGCAGCTGTGGCCTCCATCTCTAGATCCAGGGCAAATCACAAGGACTAATGCAAACAGACGTAGAGACGTGCACATGTGCATGCGCACACAAACACACTAATGTATTTTTATGAATGCACTGACACCATTCAAGAACACAAGGCTGCCATATACAGACAGACACCATAATACACACATAGTAAGGATCAACTTCAAAGGCCATAAGATCCTGACATTATCTATTATACTGAAGGCACCACAAGATGTAAAACTTTACCCATAAACCTCAGCTGTTCTTTGATATCAAACTATCACATCAAATTAGATGTCTTTAATTATATGCTATGGCAAACAACATAGATAATATCAATGAGCATTAGTATTTGAAGTTCAGAGCAGAATTCAGTCTTTCATGTCTTTGCAATAACTGACGTTGACCCCCAGAGTACAAAATGAAGTTAAATGAAGGGGTATGCAGAGGTTTGATGTGTTTTTTCAGTGTCGAGTAAACTTTAGTCAGACCTGAAAGCTTTAATGAGAGTGCTCAAGTCTTATTCCTCAGCTTCTTCTCGTCGGGGACTTGCTGCATTGCATGTGTATGAGCAGTCACTCACAGCCTGTTATGAACAACCACAGCACAGTTGTAAATCCCACCAGGATAAGCCTTAAACCTCACCCACTTCAAAATGCCCTTGGCCTGACACACAATGGCTGGTTCAGTCGAACACATCCACACAGCCTGGACCTCCCCCCCACAGAGAAAGCAGTGGCAGCTCAATGAGACTTCCTGCTGTGAAAGGAAAAGGTGAAAAGTCACTTCCTGTCAATATGGAAAGGGGGGATCTTGTGATGGGGGAGACAGGAAAGGGGTCCCGTCTGGATGCCAAGTGGGTCAACCTTGCATTCATGCCTCACAATCCCCCACGTGACGTCACAATAATACCCTAATGGCCGTCTGTCAACCAGTCAACGGCACAAGGATGAGCCGCTGCCATGACAACGGTCATAAAGCCAGCAGGACAGGCAGAGATGGTACGTATATACGCCTTTATATCACACAGAGCACTGACATTTAGGAGATGTGAGCTACAGCTCTCAGCTGTGGACCAAAGTCACATGGATCTAATATACTATGTCACTGCCCACCATGCACCATACCGCCAGTTCACATGCACCGATCACAGTCTGTGGTCCAGCAGCATTATTTTTGTGAGTGGAGTATTCAGAAAACTTCCAGACACCATGAAATATTTAGATTTGTGTCATTTGGTTCAGTGTCATTTATGATGTAAAACCTGTAAAATCTCTGGGCAGACATTAAATGAGCTATAGAGTCACTTGTAGATCACTGCCTGGGATGCTTTACCACATTTGAATGTTTGTGTCAAATAAAGCACAGCACTCGACCGTTAAATCTGAGTACAAACATTGCTGATCATCTTTGCAAGTCCTGTTACTAAAAGCTGAATTTCATGGCTGAGATTTTACCCAACGCAACTATATTTCGATTTACGATAACATTTTAAGGGGACACCTTATGCTAATTTTCAGGTAAATGCTTGTATCTTGGTTTCTACTCGAACATGTTTAGATGGTTTTGTGTTCAGTAACATACTATTTTTCTCACACTGTCTTGTTGTCCATCTGAATCCATTTAAGCACCTGTCTCTTTAAAAGCCTAATCTGCTCTGATTGGTTAATGTTTCCTGCATTTCTGCATCTACCTCTCAGATTGTCTCCACAGTCATTGTAGCCAGGAAATTACTCTTAATGACCCTGCATAGTTAATGAGGGTAAAAACAGGTGAAGTCACAGGATGAAATGCTATCATAAAATTGGGGAGTGAAATGTACCTGGAGCAGCGATGTTGGAGGGTTACAGCAGGAGATGTTACAAAGGAAAATAAAGGGGTAATCTTTTCACTCCGGTGCTCTTTGGGTGTGCTTGGCCTGACAGAGCCAAGGTGTTCTATGATTGTGTGCCCCCTAATGAGCCTTTTGGCAAGTGCACACCAGATTTTACTGCCCAAGTGTCGAACCCCAACGATATGACACCATTTGACCCGCTGACTACTCTTTTTACCCTCCTTCGATATAGTAGCATTGTGACATCTTAACCCTGGGGAAGTCCTGATAGCTTGTTTAAAGGAACAGTTTCTGCATTTCTCTGTGTACATCGACCTCCTTTATAACCAGAAACACAAGGAAATCTCACTGTTTACAATATGGGACAGCAAAAAACAGTGGAATAAAGGTCGTATTGTTCTGTTGTGTTGTTCCAAGATGTGATTTATAAATGAGAGGCTGCTCGCTGCTCTATAAGTCTGCTTAATCAGCCGGCTCCCATGAGGTTTTCTTCCCACTGAGATTTGAGTATCACCACTGAGACTCATTACCTTGTTAAACTGCATTGGAAGTAGGTAATGTGGATTTTCTTTGCTGATTGGACTTCTGAGTCAGAGGGAATGTTGACCTTGACATAGTAACACAGAGTTACATTAATTATTTCTTTTTTTGCATGTTCTATTCACAGTGTGAGTGGGCTGTGCGTGTCATCCTGGTATATCCATTTAACAAATGTTTTCTCTGCTGTGACTCATCTGAAAATACACAAATTTCAGTGGTGAGAGCACAAATCCTCTCTGGGGAAAACCAGCGATTCATCTTTGCTTTTCAGGCATCATAAATAACAGAAGGTAGAAACATGAAAATGTTTACATATAGAAAATTAAAGGCAGCAGTAAATGGGATGAAGTCATTTAGTATTTTCCAGAAAGGATACCCAGTTAATGTTCCATGTGTAGGACAGTAAGAGCACTTCTATGCTGTCCTAGTCAGACTAAAAAGTGTTTCTACGCCTGCCTCTTAGTGTCTGCACACATAAGAGGCTTTTTAATAGCACAGGATGAGCGCTTTATAATGCAAGTGCATAAAAAGACAAGAGAGGAGGGAAGGAGTGTAGAGACAAAAGAAGTTGTACACTGTGATTCAGGGAAATTGCCACATTCTCCCTCTCTTTGTGCAGACAGCTAGGAGAGAGTGATGCATCAATCACAGCTGTCCTTTGCAGCACTGCTCTGCTACCTACATTCTCATTCACAGTGCGCTCAGCTTTGATCATAGTGTTTCAATGTTGTGGTCGTATTCTTTCTGTGTTTCCTCACCGAAGCTATCATTGATCTGATTTTCCCTGGCAAGCACTTACATGTCTCACTTTGAGAAAAAAGGGAGAGCACAATTAATCCGCCGTGGAGAAAGTTATACGATTAATTTGTTATCAAGCCACGGTGCACCTTTTGTGCACGGTTACTGTACAAAAGCTGGTGTCAAATGCAACCCCCAGATCCAATTCTCACACCTCTGGCATGGCTTATTGTGAGTGTGTTGTCAGCTACACCCTCTCATCCACCACCCATGGGAGAGTACCATCAGGGGCCTCATGGGAAGGATTGTGAGGAGCCCAGTGATTGGAGCTTCCTGTTATCTCTTAACCGCAGCAACACGGCTGGCAGGACCCCTGCCTCTGCAGAAAACTGGCAATATGTGTGCACATGTGTGCGTCCACTGAGGTGCCTGTGTGTGTGAATGTCAAGAGCTGTATTTGTATGCAAATGCATGTTTCATAGTGTGTGTGTATATGTGTGATATAGGAGGTGCGCATGCAAATATTTGAGGGAAACTACAAAGACAGACGGTGTGTGTGTGTAGGTGTGTGAAGGAATGAAGGGCAGTAGCATGACATTGAATATGTAGCCCGCATGTGAGAAGTGGTCATGTTTTTTGAGTATAATCCTTAAATTGGATCCGGGGCGGTTACATGAATACCGTTTCACATTTCCATTAAAATGACAGAACAGGGAAGAAGCCATATATAACTCCTTACGTGGCACTTTCAGGAGGCAGATCCACATGTTTATGGCTGGGATTTGTACATCTCGTGCTCACTGATATTTAGCAAGACCTGAACACAATCCTGCAGATATAATGTTCAATGATCTGAAAAATATTACAATCATGTTTCCCTACTTCCTCATTGTAATTACACTGTTGCAATGTAGAGTTAAGCAAGACGAGAAGTAAAAATCTTGACTTATTTTGCAACCAATGGACTCGACCCCTACTGGACTTTTGAAAGATTTCAGGCTTCAGGCACTTCCGCACTTCCTTCCTGGTTGGAACAGGGGTGCTGCAGGGGTTCTACTACATTCTAATACTTCTACCAAGAAGGTTGTGTTTTATTTGTTTGTGGGTTTGTTTTTCAGCAGGATTATGGAAAAACTACAGGCCCACTTTTCATGAAACTTACATGGACGTTTGTACAGATCAGGGTAAACCTGTAAAACTTTAGAATGGATATGAATCACAGATGGATATAATGATTTTTTCCAATTTTGTAAATTTTGCTAGAGAGGTCTGTGCTTGCCAATGTCCCCTTCTAATTAAATTTGTTTAAGAAATAATTGTTTACGGATATGTGTAAGTCAGTCCTACTTGTGTTGGACAGCCACTTATCTTTAGATCACTTCCCCCCTTGCCCTTGCTGTTACTGTTTTGTATGTCAGAGTTCTTTTACATATTGTAATATGCCTTGCAGTAAAAATTTTTTTTTGCCCTGCAGGGACAGATTGTGTTGAAGTTGAAAGACATATTTACCAGGTGGTTGAACTATAGTTAGTGCCTTAGTTACTGTGTGTCTGCTAGATGTGTAGATAGGAAAGTGTTTGGTAAGACACTCACCATATCGAATATATAAGGTGATATTTTGTAAAGTATGCGAATGCATTATAAAACCCCTGTGCACTTGTTCCGTAGATCTCACAATCTAATCCGCAGTGATTCTCCGAAAGCTGCAGCTTCTTATCTTTGCTGTAAGCAGCACTGGCTGACTACACTGCTCCGAGAGCTGCTTGAAAGCCACAGCACCAGTTTCCAGGTGTACAGAGAGCCGGTCCTACTGGGTTTTAAATGCAAGCTTCTGGAAAGTCTCACACCCTCATCCATTATTGATAACGCCTTAAGCCTTCCTTGTGCTGGGGATGACAAACTAAAACCTGAAGTGGCAACTCGGTCGCATAATACTGAAGGAAAGGGTTGTGTTTGAAATTTGAATTTCACTTGCTTGTCCTGCAGTGAGTCATCCTTTGATGTCCCATCAGCGTGTTTGCAGGGAATAGCAATTAGCTGCTAATAAATGGAGTCAGTGGTGAATCCTGTCCCTGATGGTTAGCGAGGAGCAGGGAGTTAAAGGTTAGGGGTCCAAGGCTGCGTGCCCGAGTGTTTGTGTACTCAATATTAACTTTCAGTGGGTTTAATTAATTTAAAAGCAACATTACCAGTCGAGTGCTGAGGTCAGGCAAAGGACTTACATTGGCAGCTCATTTCTCAGTAGCCTCGATCTGAGTAGGAGGAGGTTTTCCTGAAAGAGAGATGAGGAAAACTGTGTCAGCGTTTATGTGTTACGTACCTATACAAAAGAGTCATGCTTTATTTGTTAACCTACAAGAAAACCTGAGCATCTTTTGCAACACACACACACACACACATACACACGAGGACGAGGCTTTGCCATGCAGCATTGCGAATCAGGTTAAAATGATCTGATTGAGAACTAGTGCTCGAGGGCAACTCGTGTTCTGGCTCAGGCCAGCAAAGTATCAGCAAGCAGCTCCACCTTGTTGTCTACTTTACTCTTCCCTGCCCTACTTTCTCTCTCTCTTCCTCCTCTCACACACCTCGGAGGGTAGTACAAAGGCACCGACTCGCTTTAGCACATTTCAATCATGACAGTCTCCAACTCATCCATATTCCAGTCGCTTTTATAACACCTGCAGTGTTACAGAAGCTATTACAATGTTGGATCAGGGCTCTTCTCTGCAAACAGTCGTACACTCACCATGTGTCCTGACTGATAACGCTGCTGAAGAGTTAGACCAGCGCTCGGACACAAGATGTGTGTGCTTCAGTTACAATTATTTCTCTATGCCCGTTTTAAGTGGACATCAAAACCCTCTTACACTGTTTTCTCTTATCAAAAAAGGACTTCAAGCTGCTCAACACTAACTACAAAAGACTCACACTTTGACAAGTGCTAACTTAAATCTATGACTCAAAGACTCTCTGAGGTCATACATCAAACTGCATCCTAATGCTCTTATTTTTGCATTATGGATTCTTCCCTCAAAAATTCAGTAAGAAGTCGCCTTTGTTCATCAGTTTCACGAGCACTCATATATACGGTGTGCAGAAAGGTGTAACCTTGATGTTAATATTCAAACACTGCTACGTTCAGTATTCTATGCCACTGTTGTATTCCTTTACACAAATCCAACTCACAGCATGAATACTGTTTAGGTATTCCCTTTGATATTTTGGACATTCGTTTGTTGGTAGCCTTTGATGGTGGCATACAAAGTTATTCAAAAGA
Source organism: Serranus cabrilla (assembly GCA_903364295.1). Classification (NCBI taxonomy): domain Eukaryota; kingdom Metazoa; phylum Chordata; class Actinopteri; order Perciformes; family Serranidae; genus Serranus; species Serranus cabrilla. The sequence goes on along the minus strand of CAFUXE010000600.1, from coordinate 544,546 downwards.
GTAGTTGGCATGTAAACAACACACGTTCCATCCACATATGAACCTGTTCCTGTTTTTGAATGACTCAAAGACAAACATCCAAGAGGTATGGGGGTGTTTCTAATTCTACACGCAGTTTATGTTGAGCAAAAACACCCTAATGCTCCACAGACCCATCATTATTCATAGTATGCTAATTAAATAGCACCTTTCAATGTTAGTAGAACAATGTGCTTAACAAGTTTTACTGTATTGCTTCAACATGTGGATGGGAGGAGTCGGATATCAAACCACAAATAGCTGTGATTAATAGACGACCCCTAACAGCCGCCTCCACAGCTGTCCAATCAAACCTTTTTCTGGATGAAGATGAAGAGACTCACGTTATTGAAATATGCTCAATATTTGGTTGTAAAGTCAGTGAAATCACAGACTTGCTTATGCATCAATTGCTTCAACTTTAACCACTTAATATGTAGTTTCTTCCTGAAATCACCCATATGAATGTAATTTGATCCGGCACTCCACATCAGAAGAAGGACAATGTTTGCCAGTATCTCCTAAAACCACAACCAAAACAAAAAGTGAAGCTCAGAAGTGCCAGAAACTGCAATTCCTCGACTGGCCACTTGAGGCTGGCTCCAAAATTGAGTCAATCTGCATTGACTCACATGTAAAAATACACAATTTTACAGCAGCAATAAACATGTTTACAGCCAAGGTCTAAAAAAGGCTTTCGATCTCTATCGCTAATTTTCCCATTCTGTTAAATTAATATTAAGGTTTAAAGTTCTCATAGTCCAAGTGCTCATAATTAAGAGCATGGCTGTTTGAGTACAGGCAGCAGCCCTGACAGGTGGCTCGACACTGCATTGAGCCTGCCGCAGCTCAACCCCTCCACCTCTTTGCCTGTTTTTGGAATAGTCAGGCAATGTGAAGATGGCGAAGACCAGAACCACAGGAGCTAACCCACTTTGAGCTTCATCTCCAATGGGTGGCGTCATGGAGACTATGCCCATATTTTATACATTCTATGGCCAGTAGTAGTTACTTCCACACTTGCTTCCGAGTAAAACAGTAGATCTTTGCAGTGAAAATTTCAATGATTAATGCATTTAAAAGATAGACCAATGGTATAATTTTTTTGTGGGTACCGTCTCTAACATTGAGATATGTGGTGTTGAAGGGCCTATGAAAATTTTGACACAATTTCTAAGAGCATTCTGTTATTAGCAAATGTGCACACAGTCTATCTAGATGGACATTAATAAGATATTAGTGGTGCCCCTAACTGTGCCTCCCAGGTACCAGGGTGTGAATTGCTAATAGAGAGAGCAACCATTAAGGCAGAAGGCAGAAGGAAAGGATAAATTAAAACTACCTCAGACCAGACTCAGTAAGAAATTGTCAAATATCCATGAGCCTAAAATGAAACCCGGAGACAGTGATAGGTTTAAAATGTTAAGCCGTCCCCCTGGTTGGCTTTAATAACATGATACTGCAGAATGAACCGGCTGCCCTCCGGCCAGCTTTAGAGGAGCAGGCGGTGCAAAATGTCATGTTCCTTAGCCAGACCATTCAGAACGGCCTGGACGCACCTCCCTGCCCCGGACATCCACAACCATTAGAAAATTTGTAAAAAAAAAACAAACTGTTTCACCACCGTGGTAAAGCTTTGATTTTCGGGACAGAATCAACAAACACAAAACTCCAAAGTGCTGTGACCTTTTGCAATAAAATGTCAAGAAAAACTGCACACAGCCACACATGCACACACCTCTTAACAGTGTTAAAGGTCATCTTGTATTGGCTTCAAGAAGAAGAATGACAAGAACAAGAACACAATCCAACATTACCTTTTAGTTCTTATGAATATGGATCCCATTAATTGAACACTGAGAATAAAGGCTTTTAAAGGAAGTGCATCAGGTAAAGATTGTGAAAGAGAATGAGCTGAATGGATGAGATTCTTCCTCACTTCTTCCAGCTGAAGGAAGCCATTAGGATTCCCAACACTTCCTGGGAGAACAGAAGCTCACACACTTTTAAGCTCATTCACAAAGCACAGATGAAGTGGAATTGAAGACAAATGAAGGGCACTTTATGGAGTTATGGGGATTGAATTGGGAATGGGATTCATGCCAAACCCCTCTTGTCTCGCTTCATCTCCCCCTGCAGATTCGAAGGACTAATGTCAAACTGCACTTCACGGCACCGGGTTTGTTGGGGCAGAGTAAAATAAATTAGAAATGAGATTGGGAAACAGATTGAGGCATCAGGCCAGAGGGATCTGCCGATTGGGCTCTTCATTTAGGGAATGCATAATAAATGTCTGTTCACTGGCGCTGGAAAATCTCTCTCACTGATGGAAATTGGCCTCAATTGAGAAACAATTACATTACATTAGATGTTACGGATTTTGCGGCTAAATTGAGTGCATTGATTGAGGATTACTTTTTACCACAGCAGATGTCTCGCAGCAGGACAAGCAGAGTTTAGAATAAAATAAAAATCATTTATTTAGGAAACATTATGCAGGATATAATTAAATGAAAGAACTTTGATAAAGATTGGGAATTATGGGAATATTATGGTACCAGTAGGCCTCCAAAAGCTTACCTAACTTTCTGTACACAAAAAACTACTCATACTTATCATATCTTACTAACTCCAAGATGAGATGTGAGAGAATAAGACTATATATGATAACAGTCTCTGTGGCGCCCTGGTAAGAACTGATGTATTATATATCACTTATTGAGAGCTCTTTGAGGCCATTATGGTCTTTCCAGGGACACTGTATTACAGGTCAAAGGAGGAGTGAACAGTCTGTACAGCTTTGCTATGAAATATCTCACAGCATTGAATTGTTATTCATTATATTATATGTTGCCAAGATACATTTATTATGTGCATTCTATGTAACATTTTGCAGTGAATTGTACCTGTAAGAGTGGTTTTTAATGCAGCATATTCAAGTAGATTTAGGTTGGTTCTGTACTTCAGTCTCAGATATCTGGTTTTCTATTACATTTGATTAAAAATCACCTCAATATTAAAGAGTTTAACTAAAAAATAAAACACACTGAATGGTCCCTGAACTCCTCTTTCATTCTTTTTTTCACATTCTGTGAAAAAGTTTTTAGCCGTTCTGTTTTCATGCACAGTTGATCAAGCACAGGTGTGTTTTAAATCCCAGCTTCACTTCTGCACATTTTTGTATTATTTGTATATCAGTTAGTCAGTAAGTATCATTGTAACAGCCTCCATCTATGTTGGATGAATTCAAAAGTGCAGGGATGAGAGCCAAAGTTGTGAAAGCAATCATCACAAAAATTTAAGAAATCTGTGTCATCACTTCTCATCCATGAAATCCAATTACTGCAGGACCTGAAGGTCGCTATGTACAGGTGCATTATCAAGCAAACATTGATTATTCAAAGGCTCTGACCGCAGAGTGCAAATTGTGCCCACAGCGACAGAAATGTTGAAGAAACCGGAACAAGCTGAGGAGGTAAAGGCTGGTGGAAAGGCCAACAGACATGAGAGTCCTTCACAAATGTGTTGGTCCATTTCATGGAGACGACGATGAGAACTTCTCCTTCTTATACAATTTGTAGTATTCACTGAGCAGATGGGAGGCAACTTGAGTGTGACTGGAGATGAATCCCACAAGTGAGGCAGTGTGACAACGCTTTCTGGAAAGAATCTCACGCTCATTCCAAAAATCTCTGCATGTTATAATTATGCTAATGACTCAGGAGCTGGCAGCGGATGTAGCAACTGGATTAAATGTGGTCACTGCAATAATGGAGGTTATGTGTGTGTGACAGAGAGAGAGAGAGGGCAGAGAGAGAGAGAGAGGTGTGAGTGAATATGGCAACAAAAACATGCCAACATTATGTTCATTTGTTAACATTCATTTAGAAGATTTCTTTTAAGTTTTAAAGCTATGCACCACAACATTTTATCCCATTCTTAAAAATCATCTTTCATTTCTGAGTGAATAAGTGCTGCACTGTTCACACTGATTTTTAAGTGGTATTCTCTCCTTTTTCTCTCCGGCTCTTCCATTATATTATATTCTGAGGAATGCTATGTCTGGAATTTCTCATGGATGAGGTATAATCAAAGTGTGACATACTTCTGGCCTTAATTGGGCAGGTCTTGGGTTCACGGACCGTGTAGCAAGTACAGGCAGCTATTTCAGTTCATGTAGGTGCAGCAGTGCCACGTGCAGTAGGGCTGTGTGTGGTGGGGTATAGATCAGAGGGCGCTGTAATTAATAAATACACCCTCTGTCAGTCCCATCACTGTGGAACAGCTGTGCCAGTCACAGTGACACATGACAACAGCAGCCCAACAAATGAAAGGGTGCTTCTTCAGGAACGCATAGCATGAGAAATCTGCAGCCAGAGGCAGATGGTCCCCCTGCAGATAAGTATTTAAGTTTTTAAAAATACTCTGCATTGATTATTATTTTTTTCAAATGGTTGTCCGACATAAAAATTTGAAAAAGAGGGAAACATCGGAGAGATTAAGCCATACGTGCTTCGGCAACTAGCAGGCGTATCAGAACAGTAAGTGTAGTTAGCATCTTCTATCTTCTTTATACTGTTTGTTAGCTTGTTAGTTTGTACTGGCAGTGGCTGAAACAGCATTTGAGGTTGTGAAACATACACACAGTGTGTGTTTGCTCTCTGTCCGCTCTGTGCTGGAGGTTTCTGGGATTTTTCTTAGTGGAGGGCGGACGCTAATTTAATTTCTACAATGATAATAAAACCAAATAATTTATTTTTTTTGATGAAGTCCTTTTTTTGACCCCATCAATCCAAATATTTCATCTTTAATTCTTTTGTATCTCTCTCATCATTAATGGTCACATCACATTTGCATTATTGTGACTTTAATGAATAAAATATGAAACACCACTAAAATATGTAAACAGAGCCAATAGCACACAGCATTAATTAGCCGCCGTAATCTGATGTCTCCTGCATATACAAGAGGATACCACAAGTTATAACACATCAGTCTGATGTGTATAGAGGACTGAGGGGTTATTATATAGCAGTGGTGTCGTCTGCATATGGTTTAACCAAGGCGACTCCTTAATTTAAGGAACTAAAGTAGATGTTTTATTACTTTACATATACTGTAAAAATGAAATTTTATGCTATTTTTATACATGCATCTTCTGCTCAGATAAAACCTTTTTTGCAAAACAATCATTTCGTCTTTTTCTCTTTCTTTAATTACAGAGCTCTTTAACTCAAACACAAACACGTGCATGATTTAACAGCCTATGTACCGCTATACATCAGTTGCGGCAGAGAACTCCTCTGCTCTGCAGCAGATCAGATCATACCGTCTGTTTTCATATTCGCTCTTTGAACTTCCTCCGTGCTCTGAGCGAGGGGATGGAGTGCAGAGAGGGAGGGAGAGAAAGTGCTGGAAAAACAGCCAGCTCAGGCCGTCCTCAGGGCTGAAAAAGTCACACACAAGAATAAGTTGAAAATAAAACTCTTTCAGCTGGTGCCAAGTTTGTGCTCTCGCCCATCTTTACAACTTTAATGAGTTTGCACTTTGGTTTGAAAAGTTCCACATAAACCTCAGCGTCTACAGGGATGCAGTGTCGGTGCAGGACAAAGATCACTTGGTCTTTTTCTTTATCTTTTTGAATCAACACCAACAGGACTCACACAAAGCACCAGTACTCATTAATCTGCCTTCCCAAAATACTTTTTAAGTTCTCAGTGGCATCATCACTCACATTTATCCATCAATCACTCGTATTCTCGGGTCAGAAAATAAATATAATAATAATAAAAAATCTAATAAATTATTAATATAATTCCTATCATCATTTGCACAAAGGCAATTGCAAGTGTCTATCATTCTGCTTCTCCATCCCCTGATAACCATTTAAATGTAATCCTCTATGTTAATAATCGTACAAATGCCTAATTTAAAGGTGACATCGTTTTAAAAGTGTTGCTTCAGGCAGTTTTTCTAATCTAAAACAAGTTCAGAGAACATTTTGAAACTGTTATTTTGGGGAACATCAGTTTCTTTTTGTTCCATTCCCTGCAGATGTGTCACTGCTTTCACCGGCATTTTCTCTCGACAGGATTATAGAATATAGAATATAATTGCTTTAACCTGATGTCAAGTTCGCCCTTGATAAAACTCTCTGTGGACCCAGTTCACATTCAGCTGCTGTATTTGAGCTTTCTGACAACTAAAGGCCAGAAAATTTTGGTAGGAAAATGGTGATTGAAGATTGGCTCAAAACCTTCAGTCTGATTAGTCTAATTCCTCCACAGATGAATCAAGAAATGTGTTTTTGTATATTCACAAACCTTTACTAATCACATTTTTAAGTACTGATGGTGGAAATAAAATGTGTCCTTTGGAAGAGATGATCTAGCAATACAATTTCTACTGCGGTAGCTATTCTCACGTGATATCGGGATTATGATCTCACATCACATCCTGGAATTCTCATGTGATTCTGTGATTTTGCGAATCCAGCTGCCTGCAAGCACCGTGAATAAAGAGCAGGGGGAGGCATCCTGTGACACAGGCAGTTGTTACAAATAAGGAACTAATCAAACATTTGTTAATTCATTTACAGATCAATTACTCTATTGTGATATATATGATATAAAAGCGCATATACTGTGATATCGTCCACCCCTAATTCTAATTAGTAAATATGTTTATCTTGAATCTAACCTTTTCCAGTGTAATATGGATGGATTTGCACTTCAGATTAAAGTAATATTAAGTGAATAATTTGGCCTCAGTTAGAACAAATTGCTTAATTCTTTTGACAATGCACTAAATTAATCAATAAAATTATTATTTCATTATTGTGAGAGAGGCTGCAATATCTGCCACACACAGGATGGCGTAATCTAAAACGTACAGTCTCACAGTGACGATACAGTTTGTCTCCTACTAGCAAACCCTTTTTCTTTTTCTTTGCCTCTGTCAATATTGCATGTGGAAGCTTCAATCTGCAGAAAGCTCTGGAGGAAACTGGCTGTTGACAGAGAAGTTGGTTTCTTTTATTTTCTAGAATTAAAGGTACCAGTCAATTAGCTGTCCGAATCAATTAGAGAGACCACTTAATTAGAAGAAATTAGTTTTCAAACAGCAGTCCCTGGTCTTGTGTACTCAAGCTTTCTAAAACTCACTCTAAGTGTAATCAATATGCTCTTCAGCAGCTTTCATTGTTCAAGATTGTTTGCTTTTAAAAGGCAGAGACCTATATATTATTGTAAAAGATAAACTACCTATAGTTCAGTTATTTATTTATCATTCTCTGCAAACACACATAGACCAACTGGTCGATGTCCTATTCAGCCCTGTGAGATAGATTGATCACTGTGTGTGCCTGCCTCTGCGTTTGTGTTGCACATTCAACATTCCCCTCTGTGTTGTGGTCTGCATCAGTCTGCAGCACGGACGGATTACTGAGCAGGTCTACTGGGCACAGGAACAGGGCTCCCTGGACTTTAAATACAAAATTCATTCATCGAGACACGTGCCAATGAGACATCAACAAATACAAAAAGACACAAAACGGCTACAAAGACACACAAAATTACCACAAAGAGACTCAAAATGACGACAAAGAGACACAAATGACCACAAAGAGGCATTAAAACATCTACAAAAACACACCACATGACCACAAGAACACACAAAACAACTACAAAGAGACACAAACTGACTGCAAAGAGCCATAAAACAATTACAAAGAAACAAATAATTCAATGACTACAATGAAACACAAACAACTACAAAGATACACCACATGACCACAAAAGACACAAAACAACAATAAAGACTCACAAAATTACCACAAACAGAAACAAAGCAACTACAAAGAGACATTAAACAACTACAGAAAGATATCACAGGACCTTAAAGACACACAAAACAACTACAAAGAGACACAAAATGACCACAAAGAGTCATAAAACTATTAGAAAGACACACAGATTGATCCGACATCACATTTAAACAACTACAAAGAGACACCACGTGACCATAGCAGACACACAACGACTATAAAGACTCACCCCAAAGAAACACACTACAAAAGGGGCAAAACAATCACTGGCAAAAAAAAAATTGGACATTAAGACCAAAACGGTTATAAAGAAACAAAATGACCACAAAGAGACACAAAAGAGTGGAAAGTGTGTCTTGCTACCATGTGAAAGAGGTGACGGGGCCAGTCTGTGCCCAGGGGCCGACTGTCTCAGACTCTGCCAGTGGTCTAAGGTATAAGACATACATAAATGTTGCAGCGTGTCGCCCTGAGCTGTACCTGTTATTAGCCAGAGAACACATACATGTTTCAGCCGTG
>CAFUXE010000600.1:521586-536056 GCA_903364295.1 Serranus cabrilla | reverse complement strand
CACACACACACAGGGGACAGGGAAGGAGGCACTCAAGGCAGACAACACCTCTTTCTCTGCCTGTCTGTCTATTTCTCTGGGGCTGCAGCACAGGGTTGAAAAGTCGAGGAGAGAGAAAGTGAAATAAAGCCGTATTTTTTGCCATTGACACACACTCTAAACACACAAATACAGACACACACACACATAGATGGCACCACAGTCTGGGTCTCTATTGACAGATGGATAGATGAAGCAGTGAAGGAGGGAGGGCAAAGATGAAAATAGTGACTTGGACTAAATTACCACACAACATTTCTTCAGACTGCTTTTAGGTGTCAATAACAATTTATCTGCTGCCTTCCTGTGTGAGTATGACGTGACATCAGGGATTATTTAGTACCTAACTAAAATTATGTGACTGAAGGTGGTGAGGTGGTGAAATTAATGGCAATAAAAGCCCACCTTTCTTTCCATTTTGTAAGTGTGAAATAATATCCGTCTGTGCATGTGGGCAGCATATAATACATTTGGTGTATTATAATCTTCGACTCAGTGCGTCTTTTTGTGAGTGGATGTGTTTGTGTTTAGTTTTGTGTGGTTATTTGTGTTTGGTCAGGGATTTATTTAAACCGCTGCCAATGTTTAATGAGGATAACATCCAGTCTATTATTGATTTATTAATTTAGCCCACAAACAGCACATTCTCTAGCCTGGGTGTTCTGGCTAAACGGACCACTGGCCATATCTCACATATGTGAAAATAGCAGGTTCCAGGTGAAGTCTCATGTAGGAGAGTCATGCCAAAAATCTACAACTGGTCCCTGTTTTACTGCCAGAAATGTCTGTATACCATAATTGTGTGTATAAACCAAGGACTCCCATTCTTCTATAAAACTACAAAGGCACAGCAACATTACAGTGCTTTCTTTTAATGGGCAGATATTTCACCTACAGGCACATATTTCAGTGCAAATACTACAATGAATGATCAGTTATAACAAGGCTAATAGTCTACAGTTATGCAACCAGCTCTGTAAAGCCAGTGATACTTTAAATGTAATGCTAACGTCAGCTTGCTAACATACTTGCAATGAAAATGCTAACGTGCTAATTCTTACAGGGAATAATTCATAAAATCCACGTAGAGCTAATATGATGGGAAATGAAAAAGTTAATGGAAACTACGGTGTTGCTAGCTTATTCCAAAATGAAGACCCAGTGTGAGTAAACTACAAAGCACAGAAGACACACAACACACTTTGTGATGCACTTTACCCAGTTTTAGTTGAGTCCCAGAGGAAAATCATCGAAAGTATTAGGTTGTATTGTCGGTGGATATCTATGCCAAATTTTATGGCAACCGACACAATGGTTGATAAGATATTTCACAAAAAAGTATCAACCAATCAAACATCAACTTCTTTTATCTCTTTTCCATCAGAGCATTTCGAGGGCTGGTTCAGAGCCGGTGCCTCACCTCTAACCAGTTTTTTTGCATTTTGAAGAACCTTCTCTTATTCAGGAAAACTGGTTCTAGATCAGCACCAATTCTTCGCTGGTCTCAAACCATGAACCAATTATAATCACTGTCAATGGCGATCAAGATGAGCAGCACAAATGTGTTGTACCAGTTGTATTTGGACGCAATGTAGGCTCACAAAGCCAGGAGCAACATTTGTAAAGAGACAGTGTTGTCCACCATTGTTGTTATTATGCTTGCAGAGAAAGGAGACATATACAGACATTTACAGTGATGGCTCTCTAGCCTGTGGAAAGGCAAACAGGTTCTGAGAAGGTTCGCAAGTTGGACCAACTGTGAAGAAGCACCAGCACCAGCACTAGCCCAGGACTAGAACTAGGTTCACGTTGGTCGAAAAGGGGTATCTGTGGTGCTGAAGGGAAAGTCTGGGCTTGTCTTATATTGCAAGCAATCCATCCCATAATTATATATAGATATTGATTAGATATTTCAGCATGAACCAAAGTGGTAGACTAACTGACCCACAGACTGTGGTCGGCATCCATACAGCCATTAGCATGGCTAATAAAAAGGCAGAGGCTGACATGCATGTGGTAGATGCTGTGGGCTGATCCTGTCAGTGACTACAGCAGTGAAACAACAGGTTACAGCTGCTGCGACCAGCCAAAGCGAACTCGTGTCAGTGAAGCTACCAGGGAACAATGTGGCCATTCTGCCTCTCAGCAAGGTTGCTGAATGGCATTCTGGGAAATGATAAGTGAGCCTCAGATTCGTGCCCACATCAGGCCAACCACTGTGTGTGTGTGTGTGTGTGTATGCTGAGTCTTACTGGTAACATGATTATTTCCCATGTCGTGATGGGACTATGTACTGCAATAAAAGCATTACCATAGAGGCATGTGTTTGATTTAGTTTTATTTTCAGCTTTTTAACAAGGTGTGATTAGAATCCTATCACTGAGCCGTGGAAACAAAGACGCAATATGACACCTCAAATTTTCAATTATGCTGGCAGGTAGCAGCCATTAAGCTGCCATTGCTGTTATTAAACTCTCTGCCGTCTTTATTGCAGGACGAAGCTCCGGAGACGCTTTCCAAGCCCCGGTGGGAGACATAGATATATATGTGGAACTGAATAAGTTACATTCAATTATAGCCCGTTGAGACCCATAGCATTACCAATGATGCTATTACCGCTGTCTGGAATATGGCTGCCGGTAGTGCCAACAACCTGGCCATGGCAGTAATCCTCAATTTAACATCCTGTTTATTGGTTTAGAGCAGCTGCTGATGGCAAAAAGTCGAACCTCATTCCCTCTCTGCCATTGTGATATTGTTAGCCTTGAACATAGCGTCACCAGGCTCCTTTGTGAGTTACAGGCCAGCAGCCTGCCCATTTGAAAAGAGAGAATGGAGTACAGGAGAAAGTAGGCTGGAGGGATGAAATCCTAACTGAAACAAATGATGCACTTGCAGCACCTGACCAGACGGCCCAGATTTATGGGAAGCAAGAGATGGATGAGTGTCGCTGGGGATGCTCGCACGAGAGGAGGGAATTGGATTTTACAGAGGCAAACAAGACGGATGGATGTAGACCAAGCCACCCTGTCTCCACGGCCAGTTGTGCCGTGTGATACCTCAGAGAGGTCGGTGAAAGGAGGGCCGGCACGTCACATTTAACAGACAACAAGGAGGGAGGACAGGCGTGCTGGAAAGTAGGACGAGAACAGGCTGGCCTACTGTAAAAGCCCATGGGATGTTCACAGATAAAGAAAGACCACTCACACTGACAGCAGAGTGCTGCATTTACTGAGCCGCAACAATAGCCTGATAAGACAGCAAGACAGCAGCGTGTGTGAGTTTAAGCTTTTAATAAAGTTGTTTGTTTATGTGCTATTTATATTAGCCAGCAGCAATGGATTAGTCACCGGCTATATTACAGGTTTGGGCCAAAACTAAGTAATATTTACCTCTTTCCTTTTTACAATAACAGTGATTTAAAGTGGCCTGTGAGTCACGTGTTGTAATGACTGCTGAGGCCTCAGAGAGCAATGCGGAGAGGTCACAGTCTTAAAATATCTAGTACCCAAAGCTGCATATATTCACGGCCATTACAGAAACCTGACATGTAACAAACTGACATGCAATTAATCCAATAGCCTCAAGGTTATTATTATATTCAAAATCCCCAAAGACAAGAGGTGTCAGAATTGGGTTTTCATGCTTGTTTGACCTGGAAAGGGCAGCATAGTTTGCTAAGTGCTCATTTTTCTGGGTTAAAAAGTCACTTTTTTTCCCACCAAACATAATTTAATAAAAAAAAATGCAATCCAATTATATTTATCCTCCCCTTTTCACAGAGATAATGCCAGGAAGAATAAGCAGCTTCAGTAAGCCACTTTAAGTGAAGAAACAGGGACAGAAGGGCATGGAGAGGAATCTAGGCTAAGTATGGAAGGTCTCAATGCGCTTTTCCCTCAGAATAATAGTCTCTAAATGGCCCGAGTGTGCGTGCTTTGTGTTTTTCCCTCCCGATAAAGACGAGCGTGAAGCAGACATCTGGACAGTCTTCGAGCACTGGCTCAAACATCTGCTGCAGCTCAGCAGCAACAGGATCGTGTGTGTACAGCAGTGCAGGTGCTCCTCCAAGAATACACACGCAGATTTCCTCATGCTGGAAATTGACATAATCACTTCATTTGTGTCAGTTGTTTTGCTTGGGGGGGGGGAGACAAGCGAATGATCAGTAGCTACTATTACTGAGGGCAACTGGATTCATCTGTTACCACCTGCACCAGAGCGCAATGTTGAATGAATGTAAAAAACATATTTGAATAATGGGGAAGAAAGCAGGTTTGGTGAGCGATACCGTGATTAGAAATTCTCTGTTCGGAGTAAAACACTAGAAAGTAATCACAGAAATCTACATTGTATTTGTGGATTTGCTGGAATAACTGTAGCATTGATTTCCCTTTGCTGTTCAGTGATCACTGCAGTTGGAGCTATGTTGTATGATATGACAGAATGTGCAACAGATATGCAGATGTCCCCGTACTTTGTGCGTAATGACTGATGTAACACTTCTGCTCTCTTGTCTTTGCCTCCAGCACATCGAGGCACGACATGTCACACCTGGCTGTGCTGCCCCTTCTTAGTGTATCATCACTATTACTCCATGTTAGATGTTATACGATGAAAAATTCACTCAAAAAGGAGTTTCAGTGAATTGACTTGGTGACAGCCCCTTGAAACTGTGACACTATCCGTTGTTCCACTTCCACACGTCTTCAAGCCAGCTGGTGCCTCTGGCCTCAAGTCGGGCGAACAAAAACCATATCCGTTTCTATTATCGCTTCGATGGCCCTGCATAATTCCCCTAAAACCCGAGCATGAATGCCAGCGCGATGTAAACGCCACCCACCCCACACTGCAGAAAACATAAACAGACTTTTGTAGCTTAAAATAGACATATTTGAATTATAGTTAGGACCACAGAGCGATCCGTAACACAAGTAGGCTAAGTTCACAAACAAAAGTTCACTGCCCGCTTCCAAAATGCACTCAGCTGTTGTTGTTGTTGCAGGTTTCCTAAAGAAACACTTGTGAATACTGCTTTTCAGTAAGATGTGCAACGGTCTTGTTTGGCATCTCGTGGTGGAAATCCGGCTACTGATGCTTGCTGCACTTTACACACCTCAGAGCTTGGGTCAAATAATGATTAACTCAGTGTGTTTGATGACATTTGAAACCCAAAATGTCACTGGACCTCAGAAAAGACTTTGATTCACAGTTTTGTTGTTTACAACAAAACAGGCAATGCATTTCCTTTCTTTGATGCCATGAAAGAGATACTGGCTGAGGAATGCTGGGAGGAGCTGCTCTTCTTACTTTGGCAGTTAAGTGCTAGTTATTCAGTTTGTGAGGAAACTATTTTAATGAGTTTCTGTAAAAGGTTAGGTTATGCTGTGCCCTCAAGATTGCAATTTAGCACTAATATGGCAATGTTGAATGGTCCATTGAAATATCTCAAAAACAACTGAAAGGATTCCATTAATTCTGTACAGATATTTGTGGTCTCCAGAGGATTAATCATGCTGCATCGATTGAACCCACAGTTCACCAGAGGCAGCATGATTAATCTTTTGGCATTTAATAGACATTGTTTTAATATGAACAATGCCTGTTAAAACATTCATTACATCAGTTCGACAGAAATACAGTAATGTGATATAAGCAAAGTGAAGAATATGTATATAAGAAAATTTGTCTTACATGCATTTCTTTGCATGTATCAGATTTATAAAATCAATGGGGACGTGCACCTGCTTCACTGAGGTTGAATACTGTTGCTACAATTTCTGCAAACCATCAGGCGTCACTGTAAAGCTTCTGATCTTTTCTTCAAGGCCCGCGGTAAGAACGTCCCTAAGCCTCACAAGGCTTTGCCCGCCTATTATCACCGGATTCACTGGCCACAGAATACACAATGAGGTTATTGTAAAGCAGAGAAGAAATATGGATTTCACCATTGAAATGCTGCCTGCTACTTCTTTTGGCTTCACAGGAATCATTGGCTCAATGCCTTTTGATCACACTTAAAACAATATTCCCTGCTTCATTCCCTGATATGTTAACGGTTCAGCAGCAAGGTAAGTCCTCATGAGGATAAACCACAACAACACATGCACATATATTCCAAATATACTCTTATTTGGCACTGACTTTTAATATCAGATAATGAACTCCTGTTTCAATGCAGAAAATACAACTTTCTAATTGAGCAAGATCCTCCTGGATGTTTTCTGCCTGCCCTCTTTACTGCCATAAATTTAGTCAGTCACATCCTCCGAGGGGTGTAACATTTGGGAGATTTCTGGGGCTTTCAAGTTTCCTTCTTTCTATAAATGTCTGTTGTGTCTCACTGCATGCATAACTGAATGATTGTTTATCCTATAGGCTTGTGTGGAGGGCTGATCTCTGCTGCACAGTTGTGATTGATAGTTGAGTTGAAAGTAAAGGGCCTGTGGCACTATAATCATAATCAGCCGAGCAAATGCTGACATATTCTGAAGACAGTTTCATCACCGCGTCGCTCGTTGAGAAAGTGAATCAGTAGATCTGTATTTCCACATCTGTAACTCGTCCCAGGGCAGCCATCCAAACACAGATGATGCCCTGTAGTCATGCTCGCCGCCTTAAGACAGGTTTATGCTCCTGTGGTGTCCCAGACGCAAGAACGAGACAAAGATGCATAAAACGCAAAAACTCATTCAGTAATTTGTTGTGCAGCTTTTGCGTGCATCTCGAAAGTTTGTGCAGCCATATTTGGACATGAGTACCACTGATACTGATGAAAGCAAGTCAAAATTAGCAAAGTGAAATAATGAATTATTTAATATGTCTGAGGATTTTAAAAGATGGCAAATATGTTTTTAAATGATCCTTAAAATCTGGATCTGACTTAATATTTTCCACCCAAATCAAATAGTTTGGGGATATTTCACCTTTGTTTCATTGCAAAACGTTTGTTGTTCCAGATATTTGACTGCTGTCTCTTGTAGTTTACATTTATTTACAATTCCTCCTTAGCATTGAGGCGCTGTATGTTTGGTCTTCGGCAATTGCTGGCAACACTCAGTAGTCGTGTTTCCATCAACTACTTTATATGTGCATGTTGAAGATTAGAATTAATAAAAGCTTGATGGAATAAACGAAATTCAATAAAACTTTAGTAAATGAGTATAAAAGGTGGTTGTTTTCTTTCCGAAAAACAGTTTATGCACTAAATGGGAGATGGAAACGAATAAGTTCCGACATAGTGAACATTTAACTCACTTGACTGATCTGCTGGTCAAGACAAGCTGACATGAGAGAACATTTATAAGTTGCAGAGTCAAATCCAATTCCTAAAAACTTTCTCTCGTGGGTGGCCAAAATGTTTTTGCTCTTTCTACTGTTTGCTGACAGATTAGCCTACAGCAATACATCACAGTACAATCTTCTGACGAAACTATGTTTCAACTTCATATATCCACTCTAGACTAGTTGATGCAACTGTCCCTAATTCACATTTTCTTAAATGGGACATTTGACTTTGAAACTTACTTTGGCTTTATGGAAACACAGCTATTTACTTCTTCATTCTTGCGTACCCACTGGAATATCAAAGAATAGTGCATCAAACAACAACTCGTAGCTCACGGGCCATCTGTGGAGGCTACAGCGTCTAACGTGAGTATAAAGAAGGATTTAACATTCATAGCCATTACGACTGACAGGAGGCTTGAAACAAAGATGTTGTGCAAAAACGACTTTATGCTTTATTTTTTAGTATTGCTTTAATGAGTCATTAATGCAATTTGGAGTTTGTATAATCTTCTGATTAAGCAATGCTACTACAGGTGAGATCAGCATGCTACATACATGCTACAGTCGCTGAGATGGAGTTCATTGTGTTTGCTTTATTTGCACTGCATAAAAAGTTGTTTGTGTGCTGTTCATCTTTCTTCTGCCTTTAACAAAAAAAAGGCTTCTTTCAGTGATTACAATAACTAGGCCTTGAATTTAAAGACTAAACAGTTCCACAGCATGTTTTTATTTGACTTGGAGGAGTTACACGCAACAATGGACTGAAGACTACAACACTTCAAGACAAAGTGGAATTAAAAGCTGTTTACAGCAAAGTGTTGGGGTCATTCTGAAGAGCAGCTCTCAAGGTTAGACCACTATAACTGCTGAGATACAAGGATTAAACCTATCATCTATCATAATATAATTAAGGATTTTAATTTTTCAGAGTCTCATTTACACTCCATTAACACTGAGGTGTGAGGGGTATGAATAGCAAGTATATTCAGTTTTTTGTATTTTGAATAATTGAGCCAAGGGATCCTTGAATGTTTTTTTTATTTATATATATATTTCTTTTTTTTTCCTTGACAATTCTCAATCTGTTCTTGTTGAAAATTCTGAAGAAGCATGAGGTTATTCTGTTTTTCTAGTGCTGATGTAACATCAACAGTAAGAGCTACACCAACAGCTGAAGCTGCATGCACACGGAGACGGAGACTCCACACAGAAAAGTAGAACAACACGAGCCGAGTCCTCATTCTGTTCCGCTGAGGCTTTATCTTTGTACCAATAAGACAATTCTGTACATTTTGTACTGAATAGTAAACGGGGACAAATTAGAAAACCGGAACGCATGAGTCAACGATCGGACACTGTGTCGGTCTCTTATTTCTTCCGCCATTAGACTGTGCATTCAATGAAATAATGAGGTAGTGTAATATTTTTCACATACAGGAAGGGAAGGATGTGACGTGAATGCAAAGCAGCTGCTACCTGATAGACAAGGTGACACAAGAATAGCTTGTCTTTGTGTTAATGTTATATTTTAGTTTAAAAAAATCTGTGAATCCATGATTTATAAACAGATAATGCAACATACAGCAATGTATATAGAGGCAAACTGAAGCACAGAAATAGCAATAGATTATTGAGCACATTATTAATTTACACACATAATAATGATCATATTACAGGATCAAACCACTGGATTAATATTCTCGAGTCCATCCTTAAAAGAAACCTTGAGGCAACTCCAGTCGGTTTTCTTATTCATACATATTCCTTCTCTGGGCAAAAAAGCAGATTTCTCTTCCTGTGATTTAAATAAACAGGACTGCTCCCGCTTGAGGCTCTCCTTTAATTTTCCACTTCATATCCTGAGTCAAGCCGCGTAAATATGAGGAACAACCATGCCGGCCTGTCACGGCATAAATCCGGCATCACCTGCAGAGAAGGAAGGATCAGGACAACTGGTGTTTTCACCTGCGTGCTGTCATTCACGGAAAGAGACGCTCATTTAATGACGACAGAGGCAGCCTGGATCCTTTTCCTGAAGTGATTTAGGGTGTCAGTAACTCATCTGTGAATAGGTGATTCACTGACAGTCAGATGTGTTCTCCCGCTGAAGTTATGGATGATTTAGCTGATTCAAGGAGAAAACAAGACGGGGATGAGTTGGCGCTTTTCTCTGACCTCGGTGGCTGATTAATAACCTGCTATGTGCACCTCCTGGGAGTTTGGCTGAGGCTCACGACTCACAGGTGAGAAGAATGCAATTAGCATGGATGGAAGAGGCATTCGGCGCAGTAGGAGTGCACACAGCATGAGCACTGCTCTACTTTTACATACATGACTTTTTGCAGGAAAACAAAACTTGGATGTAGGCCATTTTTAGCCTAAAGAGAGCTGTGCCAGCCCACTATCCTTTGCTGTGGTCCAGGCTTTGTGAGAGTCTTGAAGTGAACTCCTCCACTAAACAGGCTGCACTTCAGACTGGATTGCTTTCTTTCTTACCGCCCACCGAGACTTAACGCATCACATTTAAAATGCTAAGCAGAATTGAATATGTCAACCATAACTACAGAGGTTCTATTAGTCCTCTTTAATGTAAATCACAGAGGCGTTGGGAGAATCCTTTGAAGAGTGGGAACATTACTGTGACACTGCCAGAGGCTTTAGAGGTGCTCAGGCATTGGCGAATGCACGGAAATACAGCTTAGTCATCTCTGACTCCAAGCTGCTGGTGTATGAGATCACTGACTCTCTCTTCTTACCATTCGCGTTATCTGTCTCTCTTCTACTGATTGCCGCCGTACGTCATGTTACCCTAATGAGATGTCTTTCCTCCACCTTTTCTCATGTGCGCCGGTCTTCCGCTTGTGCCGGAAAAAAGGCCTCCGCACCCTCTGCGTCCTCTGGTTCTTTCTATCTTTCCCCCCTCCTCCCTCTCTCCTGTCTTCCTCCATGTGTGGCTGCTGAAAGCTCTTTAAAGATGCCCGAGGGCTTAACCACTTTGACATTATTACAAGAGCCTGTCTCACTCAAACCAATCCCAAGCCAATTGAGAAGCTTACGTCTTTGCCACAGCAGCTTTGCTTGGGCGAGGGAAGCTCCTAAGTCCACTGACATGACCAAACACCAGCTGTAGACTTCAGCGCACCTGGCTGACTCATGATTTTTTTTTGCTGTATTTTTAACTGTATGGACAGACATAAAAATAAGAGAGAGACGCAATATGCATATGTCCCTGTCAACACAGTACATTTCTGCTGAAGAGCAGATATAGCTGAGGGCAGTCTTATATAATCCCAGAATTAAATATTCTATATGTGCTGCACATTTCCATGCTGTTGTGAGTCACTGTGGTGTAATGAGAATCCTAATCATCTTATGCAAAGTGATATTTTTGTAGTCAAAGAGCATGCTACATATTGTGCAAAATTAAAAAGATCTGCAATATTTACATTTTAAGAGGATGACCTCTACTAATACAGAGGTTTGTGTGTGTATCTACTGTATGTGTGCTGCTTTCTCGAAATGCATGTTTTTAATAAGTTCGTCATGATTTTCCAAATCCAGAATTAAATGTGATTTTGTATTTAAAGTTTTTTTCAGCTGTTTTTACAGACTGTTCTAATATTGTTCGAATATGGACTTTTGATTCTTAAGGTCAACAATCATTGGTTTTAAACCCTGACAGCGAGGGTTGGGTTGGCGTGAATAAATGTCAAACAGATCTGGTATACCGAATCTGGCCACTAGGTGTCACTTTACTCAGCATCCACTCCTGAGTGGAACATAATGAGACTGAGAGAATCCATGAATGATGGTGTAGCGACTCCAATCCAATTAGAAGTGCAGCTGATATGTAGCATTGTTTTTTCTTCTAATAGGTGCATGGAGGCAGGTTAGAGAAGGAAATCGCTTATCCTGCTTTTGAATTCGATGACTGAAATGAAAAAAAATATTGATTCGATTAATTTTCAATTCAAAATCATTACACTTACCGACCGATATAGTTTTGATCAGTGGTGACACATTGCTAGTTTCCAAAAGTTATTTCTAAAGCCTTTTTAATACTTTTAAGTCCTGAAAAGATTTTTCAAGTTCAGTCACTTCAATCATGCAAACCCCCTGCCTGCAGACAATCAGGACACAGTCAGTCATCATAACCACAATACTGAACCACAGAATCTGTAGCTAAGTCTGCATGCATAATTTCCAGGTCATGTTTTACTTTTAACATACAGTACTGTCAACTGATGGTGGCACAGAGATGCTTGACAAATTCAACAAAAAACATGGAGAAATATATAGAATGCAGAATGTAGTGGCATTTACAGTAACTCAATGTCAATGCTTCCATGTAGTTTCATCTTAAAAATCCACCTTTAATTTTATATAATCAAAATCCTCACAGTAATAAAATCATCATTTTGTATTGCCTGTCAGCTTATCTCTGCCCCACTGCACCAGTCCCAAATGTTTACCCTGTTCATTACTCCAGTGCTTCTTTCCTTTTTATGGATGTTGATATTAAGTGAATCAACTCAACCATCAATCAAAAAATGCCCAGCAGCCCAAACTCACTACAAAACTTTCAGGACATTAAAACAACAACAACAACCAAAAAAACTTTCACTTTCTTGGAAGTGTCCATATTTTTCAAAAGAACGCCGGGTTCAGTTGACCTGTCAGCTCGATTGGACTTTGCCTTTTGCTGAGCGGTCTCATGCACTGAAGCAAAATGCTTTTTGGAGGCAAAGGCAGAGACACAGCATGAAATAAATGGCAGCAATGGAGGAGGATAAGAGACAAAAAAAGAAGAGACAAACCTTCACGAATAGTACTGTATACATGAAGATCACGACATATCAAGAAAGAGGAAGGGGTGCGAGGTTTGTAGAAGCTAACAGTGACGCCGCCTTAAGAACAATAAGGTGATCTCAGCAGTCTATTCTAACAGTTTCTTACTTTCTATTATTATCTGAGAGGGAGAATGAGAAAGGCAGTATCTAAAGGTCCAGCTCAACCTTGATGTGATGACTTCTGCGGAGTTTTTAAAACCCAATAAGCCTGACTCATATTTCCCAGACTGCTGGTCCTCCTCTCACATATAATACGACTGCGTGGCTGTGACACAGAATATGATAGCACCACTTGCTGTGCCAAGTACACAGTGTGTCTCTGGGGGAGGGGGGGACTGTAGGATGCAGGAAACTGTCTCATCCTGACACCCACGCTGATAAGGTCCGTGTTTGTCGTTAATGGGTGTCGCTGAATGAAATCCAAAGATTAACAGCAATTCAAAACATTGTCTGAGTGAGCTCTCGTCCCTAAATAACTTTGACAGTGGACTGAAAATAGCACTGTCTGTTTGAACATGTCAGCTCTTCTCTTTGTTAGCATGGTTATATTTGGACTTCACTGTAGTTGAGGATCAGATACATAAAACCGTCAAAGCTTAGGTTTCTTGATGCATTCGCAGCAAATCCGACACTTTTTGAAGCATTTAGCCACATCTGTTGTTTCTCCTCGTTATTCTGCCCAGTGGACAGTGACAATAACGAAGTGAAGAAGACCATGTGGTGCTCAATCTAAACAGATATGACTCACAGATTTCAAGCAGGTAATCACACTCTTTCTGAACCAAAACACTATTCAGTAAAAATTGGAATATATTCTGTTTTCTTTCTTTCAACTGATGTTTGAGAATAGTTAAAAGCATGGCTCTGTAACCAACCCTCGTACTTGAAGTCTAATCTCTGAGTACAACATCAGTGAGTATCGAATAAACAAAGGACAAAGATAAGATCAGGCCAAAATAGTCCAAATCCAAATAGTATTTTTCTACATATTGACAATGAATATGTGAAGCAGTGTTTCAATGGTAATGGCTGTGTGCTCTGCTCTCTTTCTCTTGAGTAAGTTGGCACACACACACACACACACACACACACACACACACCGCAGTGCCCATATAGCCCCGCCTCCTCTCACTAACCCACAGCGCTGTCTTCTTGTCATTTGTCTCGTTTGCTCCAGGTGTAAAGAATAATTTGAGTTTTGTTATGGCATTAGCTCATATGACATTGCAGACACTAAACTTCACGTAACAATTTGAACACATTCTTTTCAAAATAACCTGAAGTGCAACAAGTATTGCATGACAGCCATGCCAGATGTGTAAATATGATTATCTCCCCATGGTATCAGGCTACTTCTATTTAACATTACAAGGAAAAAGACAGAAAGAGTACCAACAAATGTTTTTTGGCAAAAATAACCCTGTCTCAAATGATGCCTTTCCCTACATCCGATTAAATGTAAACTTCCAGAAATCCAAAAGAGCAGGACAGAGTCCCTAATGTTAGCCTCCAATGTAATATAAAAGCATCGGGGCTCCTACACAGTGGGTACATATTACAGTGAACAGTGAGTGAGCGGTGATCATTTTAAATGTGCTTGTAAATATAACCCCACAAATTAAATCACCCTGGCCACAGGTAAGAGGAGAACAATTCATTCAGTCATTCATCATTTCCTCTTGTTGTGTTTTGGTTTCATAGGTAAAAAAAAACAGCAATCTGTTTTGTCATGTGGAGAAATCTAAAGCTTGACAGACTTTCTGATTGGACGATCACTACAGTAGGGTGGTCACTGGTTTATGGCATTAATATCTAAACCCAACATCTTTATCTCATCTGTGGTTTTAACCTTTTCCATACAGCAAGCACAACTGGTATTTCATAATAAAATATACCACACAATGTATGTGCTTAATCTGCTCTGAGCAACACTGAACCATGGTTGACCACGAGACCAACTAACCACAACGTTGAGAAGAAGAGAAAGAGCCTTGATTTGTGAGACGCCAGAGATAGTCTGTCTGAGTGCGAGTATGCATGTGTTTGTGTGTGAATGCTTTTCTCGCTGCTCTCTTCCTCGGGGTCGGACACCTGCCTGAGGCCTATGTGGTGCATTCAACAGCATAAGATATGTATGTCAGAAGGTATAACTGCTGTGCGACTGAATGCCAACCCACAGTAGATAGGTCTACGTTCAAAGGGAGCTTCATGATTAGTGTAGTAACGGCTCCCCAAATTTGCACTTTTGTTGTTATTTACTTTCCCGTGTTTGTGAGGAAGAGAAACAGATG
>CAFUXE010000600.1:505167-521445 GCA_903364295.1 Serranus cabrilla | reverse complement strand
TAAGAAAACAAACACACAAACACACACACACACACACACACAACATAACCACTACCACTCCCACATGATTCATAACGTCATTATAATTTGCATCCATCCAACCATCTAGCCCAGATTCGGAGCAGACAGCAGGTGGTTTAAAATCCTAAGCCAGACACGGTCACGCGTCACAGTTCCGGAAAGGCTCAAGCACGCCATGGTAATGGGTCCACAATGACAACTGTAGCTTACTGACAGGGTGGGACATGAACGTGATGCTACAACTGAGGATTTTCACAGATAGAAGAAAGAGTTACAGGGAGATGATGAGATGTCAGTAGGTTGAAAAGTGGAGAGATGAAAGAAGAACAGGTGAGGGACTGAGACTGTGAAAATGGACAATGACCCGATGACCTTTATTTGGTACTGCTGGTGACATGATTAGATGTGTGTGTGTGTGTGTGACAGAGAGAAAGAGAGAGGAGCTCTTAGCAGAATGATCCGGACAGGAGTGTTTTAATAAAGCTTTGCGCATGGCTTGACATGCGGACATCCTGTGTGGTGACGTGTTGACGATACCAAAGTGGAGTTGTGGCCAGTTTGACGTGGCCTTAATCTCATCTCCTACCAGCCCCCCCCAGGGTCTATTTACCATTTCAGCGCGTTAGCCTTATTGCAACCCACAGCCTCAGAGCACACATGGAAATACACTGTCAACCTCTCGGCAAAATGTGCTTGTTGATTATACTGCAGATGAGTTACACCTCTGTGTATTCGGTGTTAATGTGGTTCAATCTGGTGCAAAGTAATCCACTGCAAGCTGTTTAAGTTTATGGTACAAATCAGTCCTCCTCCTTTAAAAAAAGGTATTGCAGAAGAGCCATGTTTATAATGCTAAAATTAGCATTGCAAGGCAGCTGTGGGGGGCTTAATCTAAATCCATACTCCTTCTGGAGGATTAATTGTGCATGGCTTCCTAAAGAGATTGCTTTGTGAAGTTAGTCATATTCTCGGACCAGGACCATCCTTAGAGGGAGAATGAGTGGAACGTTTTGTTATTGCTGTGCCATTGTTTGACACAGGGAACGCAAAAATACATAGTGAGGATTTATTAACATGCTGTTAGAAAGCAAGGTGCAACCTCCGAAAAGTTAATGTGGAAAAGTCTTAAACCTGCATTCTTTCTAATGCAAGCAGGGGGAGTTGCTACTAGCCTTAAAACCCAAAGCCAAAGTTCACAGATGACTTCAAAGGGTTTAAAACTACAACAGGCAACAGTGGCAAGATGGCAACAACCAAAATGCCAAACTCCACAAATGGATGATGTCACAGTAGCTACTTCAACTTCTTTTATGCAGTTCATGTTAATAATACAGGTGAACAAACCAGGCGTATCCAAATTATTCTATTAATGTAGCTGCAGATTTTTGTTCCACCCAATCAAGAGCACACCTGATTCAACCAATGGACTGTACCAACACTGAGATCAGTTGATTAAATGACTTGTGCCTGTTGTGCTCCTGCTTGGTTGGAAGGTAATCACAAGGGTGGCTATGGCTCAGCTGGTAGAGCGGTCGCCCACTGGTCAGAAGGTTGGTGGTTCGATGACCATGGCAGCCTACAAGTCAAAGTATCTTTTGGCAAGATACTGAACCCCAAAATGCTCTTGATGTAGCGTTCCTGGTGGTGGCACGATATAGGGGGCCTGTAGGGTTGAATGTGTTTGTGAAAGCGCAGTCTGTGGTGTAAAAGTGCTTATAGTGGTTGCAAAGACTAGAAAAAGTGCTATATAAGTTATGGAATAATTTGTACATTTTAAATCCTTCGAAGTAATCGCTGAACTTTGGCTTTGAGTTTTAAGGCTAGTTCTATTTCCTGAAGTTAAGGTTTCAGAATGACGGCTTATGAACTGTAACTTCGCGGTAGTTACTCTGTGAGACTTTTGAGCGTCGACAAAACATTGACATTACATTTGGGAGCAAATGGGAGGCTTTCAACAAAGACATCTGTCAGTTATTTGGGTTTAGTTTGAGTAGCACTGTCTGCTCACAGAAAGCTGTTTCTGGGATCAAATGTGTTCTGTGTGGAGAAAATACAGCTCCAGTTTCCTCCCACAGCTGTCAGACTAAAATATCACAAAGTTGTCACTTTAAACATGGCTGAAGAGACACTGATTGACAGGAAGAATAAAAAAACCCTCTAAAAAAGATATAATGCCAACTAATGACCACTTCTGCTCCACTGGGGCATCTGGAAGTTCAGTTATTTGTCATTTTGGACAAGTGTGTGTGTGTGGTCTTGTATTTCCATCATAGTGAGGACCGGAAAAATGTTTAAACCTACAGAGTGAGGACATTTTTGCAAAGTGAGGACATTTTGGGTGGTCTATAATTCAAAGACCTTTTTGAGGGTTCAGGGATTTGGTTTTAAGGTACGGGTTACGGGAAAGGGTTGAGGTTAGGCATACACATACAAAACCTTCCGGTTTACAGTGTGAGCCTATTCCCTAACCTTCTCCAACCTTCAGGAAACTGCCTCTCCATCTGATTTTTAACTGCCATGTTTTAATCCCCCTTTCTCCTGGGAGTGTTAATGAGCGCTACACCTGCTAACATCTGTAGCCCGCCACTTCACAGTGCTAATCACTGTTAAGTCCCCATATTGCATTCTTGAGGACCAGAGCATTAATATAGTGTACTATATTCTCCACCTCTCAGTTACAGCCATAGAACAAAGCCCATTACCTGCACAGTCCCTGTCTCCTCGTTAAAAAGAAGAAAAGCCTGTAAAAACCTGCCTCCCTGAAGGGTGCTAGAGGTGAGCCGCCTGCTGTTATAGTTTTTCAGGGAACTCGAGCAGAGCTGTTAAGACCAAGATGAAGTTCCATTAATACAACACCACAGCACAAAGGAACGCACAATGATATTCATAGATTCACATCTGTTGTTGAATTTCAAATCGATTCATTTTTTTTCTTGTCATCCACGTCCTTGTCTACAGTTATGTTGCAATTTTCAGGAAAATGGCTACACAGTCCCATGCATCACTGTATGTCATGCATGCTAGGTAACTGGAACTCTAGGAAATTAGCATATTAATGAACTGGAAATACCAAGAAAAAGTCTCCATGGCCTTGAGGCCACAGTCTTTTTCATCATTCTTTTCGTCTTCTACCAGCCAATGTTTATGGACTTATAGAATACACAGTGCATGCTTACTGAGAGAAATCATTTCTCTTGTATCCATTAATGGAACACTTCACGTTGACTGAATCCCGGGTTACTGGAAAAACACGCATGAGAACACTGTTATATGAAGTGAGGGATTTTAACATCTTCTGGGATAGTTCAGTCTCCTTCAGCTATAAAAATACATCATGAATCAAAGTTTTAATAAAAGGACATAAAAATTATTTATGAACTTGGGCCATTTTTTTTATAAATAAAAAAAACTGTGGCACTCCCAATAATTGTTATGGCACCATCAGTGTTCCATTTAGTTGACAGATATTATGGTGCTCCATAAAATGGACTGTCAGTCTTTTAAAAAGGCCACATTTCTCTATCATACTCCATCCAACTGATCTGGTAAAATGGGACATGTGGTCAATATTATGCTGAGCTCAGGCTGCGGCAATGGATAGATTTTTGATCATCTACAGCCTTCAGGGGCCAAGCATGAACATTTCTAGCTGTTAAGAACAAGAAAATGCAGGTCTAAGTTCAGCTAACATGAGTCGATTGTTTTTCATCATACATACAATAAACTGACTTTAGCTTCATGCCTAAGCACAAGTATGCTGCTAGGCAAGGGAAATGTATTTGTATAGCACCATTCATACACAAGGTCATTCAAAGTGCCTTACAGAGGCACAGAAAAGTAAACAGAATTGTTTTTAGCCTTGAGCCCACAGTTTCAGCAGCTATTCAGGGAGCTTGTTCCACAGGTGAGAGCATAGAAACTTAATGTAGCTTCACCTTGCTTGGTTTTGATCCTGGGAACAGTGAGTAAACCCGTCCCACATGACCTAAGGGGTCTGGATGCTTCATAACGAACAAGTAACTGTGAGACATATCTGGGCCCAAGACCATTCAGTGCTTGGTGAACAAGTAACAGGAGGAAGCCAATGCAGTAGTTCAAGGACAAGTATGATACGGTCCATTTTCCTGGTGTTAGTGAGGACTCTGGCAGCAGCATAGCTGGTAAAGAAAAATCCCATTTAGCAACTTAAGATCCATTTTCCTTAAAAGGTTTATGACAGTAAATCAGTGCCAAAAGGAGATTATTAACTTAAAAACAAAACATGTTTCTGTCGGTGTTCACCATATGAGCACTAGTCCTGCTAATCTTGAGTGTAATATGAGATAGCTGCTAATACAGGTTTGATAAAGGTGGCTAACTTACTTGCTATAGTGTTTTGCTCTAGATGGAAATACATTACAAAAAGACGTAGTGTCCTTACATTGTTTTTAAGCAAGTTGTAGAATCTTAGGGTGCCTTCACAACCCAAGTCCGTAAGTCAGAATCAGAGCAAGATTGGTACTTCTGGTGAGTTTTGTCTGGTTTGCTGTCATAGTGCATAAATGTAAGTGAACCAAAAAACAAAACAAAACAAAACAAAACAAAAGGATTATGCTGCCTGTAATCCTGTGGGAACACTTTTCCAAAAATGTGGAAAGAAATGCTCAGAACGAGCGCCCGTTCAGGCTCTGGGTCGTCAGTAATGTGTTGATCCATTATTTCCAGAGACAACGCGCTACTATCAGACACATCTGTATAATCAGAGAATGTGAGCCTTGACTCTGCCACAAAGGTAAATATTACGTTATTTTGAGCAATATGTTGATAATTCTGCAGTGAGAAATTAACTTTAGCTCTGTGGTAGCCTACAGAGGGAAACTGAAGGACACAAAATTCATCTTTATGCTGTAATGGGATCTCTAGATCAAGTTTTGGTCCATTTCCTGTAATTGGGTTGGATTACGTTCATAGTGCAATTGAACCGCACTATGGTTTGTTTGGTAATGGACCAAGACCCTCTCGCAAGTGGTCTCGGACCGGTTGTTTTGGTCCAGGGGGTTATTATGACTGAGTCTGGTTGTGAAAGCGCCCTTAAATTCATAAATATTGTGCTCATGTTCTGCTCCCTGGCTACACCTTTGTGAGTAAAAACCAGGAAACCCAGGCGCAGGCCCAGATTACTGCGACATACAGGGTATTTCTGTTGGCTCATGTCACCCGTTTTGCTGCTATGGGAACAAGTTGAAAAACAAGTTGAAAAGAAATGTAAGTGTCATGCAACAATTTGACTACAGAAATGATCCAGGCACAGTCATCTGTCAAGTGGCAAAGGAATTCAGTATCAGAGACTGTCATGTTAGAAGAAGGCGAACCTTAAAAGACTCTCTCCCCCTCTGATCCCAAAACTGCCCGTTTTCAAAAGCTTTATAGAAGAGTGTGTGAGTATGTGGCTGAGGAAAGATGGCCTTTATATTGCTCTATTTTTGGCATTTCAAAAATTGCAAGTAATGGTGTGAATTTCTGTCTGAACGTCATCAGTCGCTGTGGGCTCCTAGTGAAAGTATAAAGAGTTCCTCTGCACATGCACGGATACTCTCTTCTTTACCAAACAAATGTTACAGCATTGAATAAATCCTGTATAAACAGCCAAAACAAACCTTCCCTGAGTAATAGTAAAAGGCTTTCACGGGAGGATAACAAAGAATCTGTGTCTATGATGTGTTTCCTTTTGGTTTTTCCATACGGTCCAATTACTGCTTTAATTGAGGCCAGCCTCGTTAATTAGCACGCAAGATAAATTGGTATGCTGGAAAAAGAAAATGCAAGTGGAGGGTGAGAAGAGGTTAAGAGATGTGTGGGAGAAAATTAAAGAACACAATGTGTCTGCAGGGGTAGAAACTATAATTGGGCAAGTAAACACACACGGAAAAACTGCTAAATGTTAACATCATGCATGAATCATCACATTGCTGTTGTGTGGAGTTTACCTGGGTGCCGGGCTTGGCCAAAGGGTGTGTGTTACGTCATTAATGAGAAGTGGTTGGGTTTGAATGTCAAATCGTCATGTTCCCGGAGGAGAGGATGTGTTGTGCAAGTGATCTAATGAAACTTTTGGAAAGGACTGCATGCTTAATTGCATAAAACAGGAGAGCAGAGTAACAAAGGCTTGAACGAGAGAATTTGTACGACAACTTGGTCTGAAGTTGTAACCGCCAATTCCACAGTCACACCAGGCCAACAACATCTCCAGCCTTAATGAGAGATGTCTGTCAATACCACCCATACTGACCCATATGAGTGTTTATCAGAACAACCCATACTGCGTTTTGCGTTTTTCGTGGCCGTAGTGGAGTGTTACTTTAATGGCCACTAGAGGGTGGCCAAGGACAGTCTTAAATGTATATATGGGTCATATTTTGCTGCCTGTACAAACAACCTTTAGGGCTATTTTTGAAGGGAGACCAGTCTTCATCAGGCATATTTGCAGCAGTATATTCAAAACAAAACAAGCAGTTTCCTTGCTTAAATAAAACAATTTAAACAAGTTAAAATGATGCAGATTCAGGTCATCATCATGACGGCCTCCCAGTGGTCCGATCACTGTGTCGGTTATCACCACAAATTTTCACTGACAAAAATAAAACAGCTAAATTAGGTCAGACAGGCAATCATTCAGCCATACTGAGTGATGCTTACTCACTATTGTGTTACATAAAGCTTAGCAACTGCCAGTGTGTGATGGGAAATGTTGCTGTCAGTGTTTCTGTTAGAGCCAAATTGAACTATAACAGGCTGGGATTGTTTTGCGCCCTAATGTATTGAGGGATGTTTGTTCCATTCATTTCTAATCACATTTTAATGCTTTTGATGTCAGCTAAACCAGGGCACCAATGGGTGTCAAAATGGTATAAACAGGAATGGGAAGGAACTTTGCAGTGGCACACATTTGATCAGATTACCTCATGACCAAAGATGTGCTGAACAATTGTTGGTTTGGGAATGTTTTACTTTCTTCACGACCGAGACAGTTTACTTGTTTTTGCTAAAATGGCTTCATTAGCCTAAGCAATTTAAAAGAAATGGTTAATGGATAAACTAGTTGTGTAATATAGTCTCTGATTTAATGTATTTGTCATGTAGCATCTAAAATCCTTGGTTAAAATGGTTAAAAAATAATATGTTTCTTCATAAATTCAGGCATACCTGCGCACCCAGTATGCCAGCCCAGGTACTCATGTGCCAGTCCTCTCTGTTTACAGGTTGTTTTGTTTTAACGCTTCCTCCTAACCACCAATTTTATCATCACAATACTATAAATAGTGAGTAATTCCTTCAGGAAAAGTGCAGAAATGCCGACTCACAGAAGGTTTGCAGGCCTGGCTCAAAATATCTACGAGAGAAGCCCTCATTCACTTGACTATTTGACAGTGGGACAGCCCTAATGCCTTACGGATTTACAAACACGCCATACAGTCTGTGAGTCCCTGAGTGTGGACCTTGGGATTTGGGCACAGTCACACACAAAGTCAAGTCAACGTTAACACAACAGCAGCTCTCCTCTTTGCCACTAGAGGCAGCGACACATCACTGCTACTGATGAACATTACTAACTGTTACATTTACATTACCGTGCTTATTTTAATGCTCTTTGTATTAATAATACATACAGTCTAAAACTAAATATCCTGCATTGGCTATTTTTCTTCCCCACTTCTTCTTTGTGGAAGTGCCTCGGTAGCATTTCTTTGGTTCTATTTGACATAAGCTATTTTAAAAGGCCCGAGGCCCTGTAGTTTTTGGGAGCCATTTTCTCCAAAATTTATCACAGCAGGATATTTTCTTTTTTTCTATTTTCACCCTCAGTGTAGGAAAAATTGACATCACAGAGAGATCTAAGATGTTATACACTCTAATAACATATTTCAAAGAAAATAATGAGCTGTTCTGTCCACATGTTTTACACTGTTGGCGTCACAAGCCACAGCTGATGTCAAACCAATCAGCTTTTTCAGCGGGATTCCACCTGGCAGCGCGATAATCTGACTGCAGTTCAGACGTTTATTCTGCCAGCTGGGTGGTTTCACTGTCTGTGGCCTAGTGTAACAGTGGAAGATAAAAGGGGTCACATTTATGTGAACGTCACATGTCAAACCAGAGTGATTAGACATTTTTCTTTCAGAATAACCTTTTTACATTAGATAGGTTCAACTTTTTTTGTTTTTTTTACCCTCAATCCATTCAATTGGCCAGGTGAGCAGTCATTCTTTCAAAAAGGAAAGAAGCCAGCTCATCTGCTCATGACCAGCATTGAACTTATCTCCACTCTACGATCCCTATCAAAATGAGCAGCTTATATCTGTCTGAGGTTCACTCTATTAATCTTGTCAAATGGATTCAGGGAGCAAAAGATACTGCAGACGGACACGAGGCCGAGGACAGAGGAGCAGATGGCCTCGCAGATCGGAGGGAAAAATACGGAGCAGTCAGTAGATATAAAGAGAAGAAGGAGAGGGCAAGAATTTATCGCACTGAGTAAAAGAAGGGCGAATAAGAAAGAGAGTATTTGCAGGAGTGAGACGTCATGAGGAGAGATTCACAGAGGGGAGGCAGTCAGTGAGAATGACAGGATATGGCTTCTGCTGTCGCTGGCTCTCAGATGTTAAGTCGTAGTGCTTTCCTCTACAACTTGCTGTCATTACATGCAGCAAAAACTCAGCTGCGTGTTGAATTATGCATGTGGTAAGCCAGGTAGCAAGACAACAGCTGCAACACATGTATGTGGGAAAATAAACACCAACTGCGGTTATCCACAACCTTCACTGTGCATATAATGCAGTTTGCAGCACCGTGCTGAAGTCGTCTTTCAGGTAAATGCATACAGTACGAAAAGGAGCTTTAATGGTTGACGTGACAAGAGATAAGATACGCTCCGAGCTTGAATTTCAAGTGAAATAGAACTTCTGTCTTCCATGACTGCACTGCTCAATAGTGCTAAAAATAACAGGTAGAGCGGCCATATTGTGGGGAATATCCATAAAAGTCACCGACTGTGGCAGATAAGGCTGAGCTTATAAATAAATTACTCGAGTGAAAAAAATGACCTTCACACAAGAACTTCATCAGGGTTCTTGAAATTATTTCCACAGGAAATTAGGGTGGTAAGAATACCAGCGTGCTCATGATGCACCTGGAACACAAGCATGAAAACACTGATAGACCTGACAACATGCTGTTAAGTTTCCTCAGCATTTTCTGGAAGATTCAATTATTTTTTCACTAATGAAAACCTTTGATACACAATACAGTTGCCTTACAATGGTCTCGACTCACGATTAGAAGTCCTTTTCTCAATTACCTTTCTGCTACAGTGAATGGTAAAATATACTTTCTCTCTTTAAATATTATCTGGAATGAGATCACAAGTGAGAAATTAAAGCATCTGTCTCTGTCACATTAATTAGGTTACATCATGTGGTACTGGATATTGAAGAGCAGCAATTGGTCGAGGCGTTATTAAAATAGAACCCACATGTTAATAATAGGCACATTAACCCTGGTATTCATTTTGTCTGAGAAACACTCTCAACCAAGTCAGACATAACGAGAAAGAGAGAGAGGCAGAACAGAATTACATTTTCTCTGTTCATCGGCCAACGTACTGTAGATGAGCAGAAAATAGTCCTCCGCACTGTTAAATCTAGTTCTATTTTTTGCTCCAGTCCCTTCATAGACAAAGCCATGGATGGATGGATGTGTAAGATGTAGAGCTCTGGTTGTTTTATGGGTTCCTTACACAGACATAAAACTGTGGCGGGGACAGTCACCAAGCAGTTTTAAACAGTATTTTCTGCAGCTGCCTTCAATCAAGTGAGATAGAGAGAGATGGTTTTAGATGTTGGGCTTTAGTTGAATCTGATTGGTCTAGTCTTGCTTTTCATTGATTTTACTGTTTATTAATCCCCTCTGTGTGAGCTTTATTTATCTGTAGAAAAATTTCAACAACAAAATGTATTGGCCAGAGACACGTGACTATTTGTGTCATCTATTATGTTTCATAATAGATGGTGGCTACAAATCATAATGTATGGAAGAAATCAGACATTCAGCACTCCCATATAACCTGAATGGAATGAACATTGTTTCGTTAACCACATATTTCCAGCCGTTGTGACGAATCTGACTCCTTACTCCATAGTGAACTACTTGGGGCGGACCCTAATGGGGACATTGAGATTCAGGCTATTCTCACAAACAGATTGAGAGTGATGCACTTTTCATATGAAAGCCATGTAGGTCCACTATAGGGCGGACAGGAGGGGTGGCGGATGGTTTAAATAAAGTCCAGGCTTTAATCTTGGAGACTGACGTTTGTGCCCTGTTGAAAGTTATGTATTAAAGTGGTTATTTTAACCATGATTATGTTCTTTTTTTCCTAACCTTAACCAAGTAGTTTTGTAGCCTAAAACTGATTAAATAGTTTGGTTTCACAACATTAAGAAGATAACAGTGATGGTTTAGAACATATTTTGTAAGATATCACACAACCCTCCCTGCTTTAGTTTTCATATGAAATCATACAAACCCATTCATTAAAATATGTAATGAGATTACATGATCCGGCCATCAGTGCATCTCA
The DNA here is from genome assembly GCA_903364295.1 of Serranus cabrilla. NCBI lineage: Eukaryota > Metazoa > Chordata > Actinopteri > Perciformes > Serranidae > Serranus > Serranus cabrilla. Next base: position 510,809 of record CAFUXE010000600.1, on the reverse strand, counting down.
CTTTATTCTTTAAATTAGTCCAGTTGGAACTCTCACCATAACGCTATTAATTAATTCACAACTGAGGCTTTAGTTTAGTTTATAAATCTTTCATGAATATATCTGAAACATAAACATCATCTTCAAATGGATTACACATGTTAAGTTTAATTTATCTGGATCTGCATCCAAATACAGTACAAATGTCATTCTCAAACTGACTGGACAGCATGACGTCTCTCTACATGCCACAATCAATCGAACTCAAAACCCAGAAAAGGCTCAAAACACTGCTTTAGACTGTCTTTTTTAAAGCCATCTGTAGTAAATTCTCATTGATATTTAGGCAGTAAAATCAGGTCAAACTCCCCTTAAATTGGATGATGACAGAGGAGATAAAGGGGAAATGTGTATTATGTTTCATCTGTTTGTTGTCTTACTTATGCTTTACTTAATCCCCGGAACAAAATGTCATATCTGTTTATAAGATCATGCCAGTATTGGTTGTAATGGACTTCATAAGAAGATATTTTAGAGGATATTGAGTTAGGAGCTATGTAGAAAATATATGTATATACGCAAAAAAAAAACCTATACAAATTAATGTTATTTATCTGCTTATATTTTGGTGCTTTTTAGTCTTGCACATAAAATGTTTGTTCAGTTAGGGAGTCCAGCTGGTGTTGAAGTAATTATAGTTGAGTGAAATGTCTGTGGAATATTTTTGGCATTGCACATGAAATCAATTTGCACCCCATGACTTGAGTCAAATAGCAAAATGTACTAAATGAAAAATGCCATTTTAGAGCTGGCTAGCATTTAATGTGACCCAATGAAACAAACATCACATGTGGTTAGGTATGAAGGTGAAGGGGTTTTGACACCGAGGGCTGACGTGTAAAATACAGTAGAAGGTAGCACACAGTTTGTCTTGTCACTGCCTGATGGAGGGATAGGTAGACAGAGAGGCAGAAATGAAAAGGCAGGAGCTTTAAAAGCTTTGGGAGGGATTTGGATCCAATAAGCCATGCAGAGGATTAAACCATGTTAATGCAATGCCTACACAAACTGGACACACACACACACACACACACACACATCAAGGAGAGAGAGAAACATGGTGGCATGTGAGCAGAATGACAGGAATAAGCCTGTATACTGTATGTATGTTAATGTGGTAACATAACACTATAGTTCTGAGTACCACGTCGTGTTTTTACATACTTTGACTCCTGCCACAGTGAAAGTATCAGGTGAGGGACAGCACAGTGTTACAATAAAACAGATTCACTGAAGTAATACACCAAGGGCTGTAAGAACACATTGATACACTTGAGTATCACAGCATTCTGCTTTGTTAAACTGTAAGGAGTTTAATTCATATTTTACATGCAAAGATATGGAGCAGGTGGGTAAAAAGTAGTGCTATGATGACAATTTAAATGCAGCCTCCACTGCTCTGACTGCATTAAACCATTAACTACTTTTTAAAAGATATTAAGCATATTTTGGTGTTTTTATTTTTATTTTTTTTACATCCTTTATCATACTATGACTGTTTTCTGTAAAAGTATTTTTTTTTAGTAATCACAATATATTGCCTTGCGAATAGTTTCACAATATAATAAATAGATTCTTTGCAATACACAATCATGATGATGAATATATAAGTTATGAAACTGTATGTTTTTTAACATACATTTATAAGTAATGAATTGTATTTTTGAATGATATTTGAAAACATTTTTTGGCAAGGATATGTATATCCGTAATTAATTTATATTTTTTTATGACGGAGATAAATGGACTGCACTTATATAGCAAGTTTCTAGTCTTTGTGACCTCTCAAAGTGCTTCAACACTACAGACTGCGCTCATTCATACACATTCATACTTGTGTCTGAGGCTACCCTACATGGTGCCACCTGCCACCATCAGGAATTCATTCCCACACTGATGAACGCAGCATTGGGAGAAACTCGGGGTTCAGTATCTTGTCCAAGGACACTTGGTCAGGGATCGAACCACCAACATTCAGACAGGTTCGGATCAATAAGGAATCTGGTCAATATTTAATAATCAATTAATAACTGATGGAAAGGGGGTGGGAGTGAATATGCTTGCACATGTAAACCAAGGCAGGTTGACAATTTCTTTTCCTTTTCTTTTTCCATAAATATGACTTGTATAATCATTTCCATCTCTCTTTTTTATATGGTTGAAATACATTTCCAAACACATAGCCGCAGGCACACAACAGTTTGTAGTAGCACCAGCCTTTCCCCAGTGGAAGCCCCACAAATGAGCCAAGAGTACTTTTCAGCATCTAATGACTCACTCTCCCAGGATACGGCCCGATAATCATTACAACAAATGAAGCATTTTTTCATTTAATATACATTTCTTGCACTGGTGTCAGCACTTTTGTTCTTCTAGCATTCTAGAAAAAGTTTTATAAAAAAAAAAAAAGGTCCTTGCATGAGGAGTTGGACTGGAACTTCATTAAAGTCAATCCAATGCCTCGATGCAAATTAACTGAACAAAGTGTTCTCATGAGAGGAAAAAAGCCCCGGTAGAGCTGCAGCCTTGGTCCTGGCCTCCGGTGGCCTGCACAGCTGTGAGACACAAACTGCACTGTAATCAACTCAAGTTTACAGCAAGAGGAGAAATCTAGGAGAAGTGTTCCTGGCTATACATTACAGTGTTGTATGGATAAGCAAACAATCAATGTTATCAGTAGGTGCAGGGTTTCTTTCCCGATTGTACTGTACATGCATGATAAACATTTAGCACTTCCTAGGCTCATGTAAATGATGCGTAGTGCTGGGGTGATCAATTAAAGTTGGCATCAGATTTGTCAACAATAATTTGAATAATCAAATAATCGTTAATCTGTTATTCATCGGGCAAAAATGCTTTTTTCCTCTTTATGTCATTGAACATCTTTGGGCTTTTGAACAGTTGGTGAGATAAAACAAGCAATTTGAAGAGATCTTAAGTGAATAAGGAATATCAGCATATTGTGTTTCTTGTTATGATTTTATTACCAGTATTACGGATCACAATCACATTACCTTTTCAGTAAAGTAGCAAACAATTCACTGGAGTGATCAAAAATCCAAATGAATAGATTCTGTTGTGGGCTGAAGATGAATTACAGCAGACTCCCTTGATATATGAAAGCAAAACTTAATAACATCGACAATTCATCATGGATAAATTGCAAAATCTGACTCTCAGGTGAGTAGACTTTAATTTGATTGTGGGATGAATGAATGAGATTGGAGTTTTGGGAACATAATGCCTCTCTAACATTTAGTGATGCAGACTTGGAGTAAAGAAGCAAATGCACAATAATGCCACATTGTCAGAAAAAAATGGATTCTCCTGAAAAAGGAATTTCTCTGAAGAAGAAAAGAAAAAAGATAAATATGCATGCTGACAGTAAACTCACCTTTGTTTAGAAGCGCAAATATTTGATGTGCTTATGTACAATAGTTTCTGCTGCATAATCACACACACTCCTTTGGCTCTGCCCTGCCTTACATAAAGTGAAATACTTTACATATACTGACACAAGATAAATACATACACTTTATCTAAGACACACAGAAACTGCATAATTAGCATGCATGCATTTATCACAATAATCATTTGAATTTCAAATGCTGTGTTTTATGCACATGCACTGCTTCACTTCACATTGAATTTGAACGTGCAACTCAGGCCCATTGTTCTCCATCTCCTTCTAAACACAGAGAGCACACATGCTTTTTAATATCTAATCAACAGTAAATGGAGTACGATGTATGATGCTTCTTTCTACGGTCATTTGCTTAATTTACATACAAACAATATTAGCAGCAGTTAATCGCACTGTCTGGAACATCTGGGTGATCAACTAAGTGAAATGCTTGTTCAAACCCTTTGAGAGTCCTAAAGGGTGCGCCGGGAGGCACTTTAAGTGCCCTAATATGTAAATGAAAGGTGGTTGTATTATGTAAATTACTGCGACAAAATGCATTTGTAAACTAAGTAGAGGCACATTTCATGATGAATGCTGTTTGTCTTGTTTTTCCGTGATGAAAAGACGACTGATAATGCTTTTGATGAAGCTTCAAATGTCTGACAGGATTAGTGCTGGGAGATATGGTCAGACTCTTCTATCCCAATAAACAACCCCGATTATAAAAAGAAGTTAATGACGTGAAAAACTGAATAAAAACAGAATGCTGTGATTTACACCTGCATTCAATTGAATACAGTACAAAACAACACATATATTGCTCAGATAGAGAAACTCGTTTTCTTTTTTGGGGGGGTTGTAGGTAATTTCATAACTTGATAATCATATAAATCAAAATATAACATGTTTTCATTAAATAAATACTTCAAGCTATACACTAATTATGTTTACATACATAATCCAGTTTGATAACCACATTGAACTGAGTAGTAATGCAAAGTGTGATGTAAGAATATAGCCAACATCTATTAATTATATTATTAAAAAATAATAACATCAGCTTTTCTGAAAAATATAGTTTAGTATATGCTTGTTGTCTATTTAGATGACCTAATAGTTCATATCTCAGTCCATTATATAATTGAAAAAACAAACAATAAATGACCATATTAAATTATCAGCCAAGGATCTTAAAAAGTAATAAGAAAAAAGTCTGTGATGGTTTTATTTGTTTGAATTGTTATTCGTGCTCAGTGTGCATTAGGAGAGTAAAAGGATATGTGCTCTCACATGCCTGTCCATGAGTGATTCAGCCCTACAGTGAGGTTTTATCTGAGAGTTATTGATCCAGTCAGCATTTGTTAAAAAAATAAAATAAATTAAGGTATGTTTTTCTTTTTGGAACACAGACGGTAAAAAAAAAAAGTTCTGCTTTTAAACTTTTCACCCTTTGATGTTTTCAGTATGCCCCGATGAATGGAGCGCTGTTTTGTAGGAATGTCGAGCAGCTCGCTGAAGCAAAAAATCACTAATGCATCAGCTGCAGAAAGGCTATTGATTTGTTTCTTTGAGTACAAAAATCAAGGAGGTGCTATCAGTGTCACTGGAAGTTTAACAAGGCACACAGTGGTAGCTCCTCCCAGCACTCTTTCATCTTCTCCTCAGACACTTTTTTCGCAAAAATCACACTAATTTTTAATTTGACTGTTGCCTCATACAACTTCATTTTCCTTTGAAGTGCAGCACAGTCTCTGTGAAGAGAAAGATATAAATAAAGCATTCTCTGGCTGCACTGTATGTAAAGGAGCCACACTTCATGAGCAGCGGTTTGCTCCTATAGTATCGCAGAAGAGATTTGTGCTCAGAATGAAATTAATCCAGTGTGAAATCAAGAGTCCAGTGTGGTTCCTCAGGGAAGCCCACAGAGCACACTCATGATGCTGAGCACCGCGGCCATGTTCCATCAGTGCTCATCGCTCTGCGGGCAACGTTGTGCATGCGTTTGCATGACGAAACATGCCCTTTCATCCATGCAGCAACACAACAGTGTTACACACTTACTGTACTCGTGTTACATTCAAGCTATTTAAAAACTGACACACTGACATTTCTATTCGGATCAGTTTTTGGCCTGAGCAAACAACAGCCCTCAGAGTTTTATTACTCTGCTCAAAGGACAAGTTGTGCCTCCCACAGC
>CAFUXE010000600.1:458923-469748 GCA_903364295.1 Serranus cabrilla | reverse complement strand
TTTTTTTACAGCTGAAGCAAATTGAGGCCACTAACGCAGCAGTTAGGCTGCTTTTCAGGTCACTCAGAAAGCTGTGCTAAAAGGGTAGCTAGACCTAAATCCATTGTTAATTTGATGGAATGAAAGACACTGCAACCTACTAAAGGATCCGAGCGTGTTGTAGTACATCAAGTGATTATAACTTGTCTCATGTCATCCATACAGTGGAGCCACACTGGGGTTAATTTGATTAAACTGTTGAGAAAAATACTATTGATTTATCTTGATTAGTATCCCTGGCTGAGCACAGCTGGCTCTGGATCAGTCACTGGTGTTGCGTCCTTTAAAGTGCCAAAGCACATGCTTCTTCTTATTCATACTAGTCAGTTTATCACAGTTTTTTTGCCAATGTCTCGTCTTGTTTTTGCAACATTATCTCTACCCTCGATATTACTGAGCCGGCCCCTGCTCATCCACGCTGTGGTTAAGTGAGTGACTGCTGAGTGGACAGAGCTGGATGGGTGATTCATTTGAGTTTGTGGATTTACTGACCTTGTAAATGTGGGACTCACTGGGAGTCTGAGCTAAATCATCGTCTCTGGAAGCAGGGCTAAATGTAATGATGCTCCAGTGGCCACATGGCAGCCATTTCTCATATTTTGTGTCCCTTGAAAGACGCTAAAATTAATCATTATTTTGCAGAAAACTAATCTTCCACTAAATGCAGCGTTTCTGGTCTTTCACAATTCCCAGTGCAACAAGAAGAATAAAAGAAAAAACGTCTTGACTCTTTCCCTGTCAAGAGTGTCCGTGTTTGGAGTGTTTTTGACCAATAAATGGCGCCTCTTGATGTTCAACAGTGGACAGAGAAGATAGAACAAGCCTCGAGTTTCCTCCTGACATTGTTGTGGAGAGGAAGCCTTGATTTTGGAGGAAAGGACTTCTCTTGTAAGAAATACACTTGGGGATATTTAGAATGCCATACCTGTCTAGTGAGGCTATATGAGCAAAAAACTATTTATGGAGAACTCAAGACACCATATTTTCAATTTTCAGCTGATCTTTGACTACTTTCTTTCCCTTAATGTCCACCCTGTCGCCTGTGATAAAAATCCTATAAACCCAATCCCAGTACCAAGTCACAACACCAACTGACCAAGACCACCCAAGTCTCCAGACCTCCATTGGGCATTTCTTTACCTGTCCAAAATAATAATGTTGCTGAGAAAACCGTGGAGGAGGAGCTGCATCATTTCAGTCACACATCACAGACAGATCGCCCACTGTTGTTTTTGTTTAACCACATACACACCGGCCAACACGACGTCCTATGAGAGTGCCTGTGAGATGTTGAAGAAATAGCCTATATAGCCCGCACGTCTTTTAAAGCCGCAAAGGCGCAGTGTAAACACGGAGTCCAAAACAGCGTCTGAAATCAGTATGAGTCACCTTCCCACCCACTTTACATGAAATGTTCACTCCTGTGAAACATATTTGACTTAATATGTAAAGCACACATGCATTCAGTGGGCGACACGTAGGCTGCTAAACACAAACATTAACCAGCAATTCAACAGTTTTTGCTCTCCGTGGAGCCGTCTTACCTCCGTGTGAGAGCGCCTCTTGGAAACGGGGGAAGACGACTTGTCGGATTTATCCGTGTTTTGTCCGTAACTTCCCGAGCAGAGCGTCTGTTTGTGAAGACGCGTTGACAGGAAAAGAAAAAAGAAGAAAAAGAAGAAGACAACTCTAGCAAGCGTCAGTGTGATAAACAGCAGCAGCGGCGGCGGCGTTTTCCGTTCAAACCCGGTGTGTGTGTCCTTTGACGCCTTATTTGTCCGGTGAGTTTGTGTGCTTCCGGCGGGGAGAAAAGCAGGAGCCCCGGTCCACAGAGGTCTCCATTACCCAGCTTTATATTCACCTCAGCGTTCAGAGACGACAGACAGACGGAGAGGCAAACAGATAGAGAGGAGGACTGCCTCCGTCTGTCAGGAGAGCCGGGAGAGATACTGAGATACTGCTGCAACCAACCGACAAACTCCAGAGAGAGAGAGGGAGAGAGAGGGAGAGAGAGAGAGAGAGGTGGCTTCAATGCATTTAGGCTGCCACTCATTCACTTGTAGTTATTTGTGTCCATCACCAATGTTATTGTCGTGCTCTTATTTCTTCTTTACATCCCAGTTAACCATTTTGAAAACCACGTTTTTTGTCAATTAATCTTTGTCAATTAATTTGTCTATCAAATATGTTCTCTATATCGTTTCTGTCTTGATGGGAAACTAGCAGCTGACCTGCTGGAGTGAATCATTCAGCCGCTGTTTTGCTAGCATGGAGTACAGAGTTTCCTATAGACAATTTATTTAATGAACAGAAAATATGCAATCATGGTATCTATTGTAATTGTGAAATGAAATCCCAAAGCAGTGACAGAAAATAATAATCATTTAAAAGATTAATCAAAATTTTAGCAGCAGAAGCCAAAATATATGATTTGTGGTCCCAGTGTGAGTCAAGTTCCAAAAACACTCAATCCTACATTTCCCACAATGCAGTTTAATATATAATCTTGTTAGACCCTCCCTGGATGGGTTCAATGCTGAGGGCAGACCCCACACACCGATTCTACAATTTGTATCAAATACATTCTGAAATGTTTTTCTTGATTACCCAGGTGACATAATCAGGGTTGTTTTCCTGTCAACGCTCTTCTGGAGCCACAAAATGCATTTTAAAGCTTTCCCCACAAGCTGCAGTAATATACCTTGTGACAATAAAATCAGAGGAGTGCCCCTTTAATTTTGGTCGAAGTCACATCACCGTTAAGAGTCTGCAAATAAAAGGTATTACTACATGCAGTTATGAGGAAAAACAATAAATTAATCCAGCCTTGAACTTCACTGCGAGGGATTACACAACAGCAGCAAGTACTGAATTTTAGCTCATTTTCAACATCATGGGTGCTTTGCTTTGGCAGCCTTAAGCTTATTAAGTGTATATGGAGTGAAGTAAGCTGAGAGAGGGATTAAAACATATGTGTTCAGTTCAGTTTATGGGCAAGATGTGTTGATTGTTGTCATATTAAGGAATCGGGCAACCAGAATGAATACAAAACAGCAGATCTGCCTAATCTGTTCTTATCAGACTGATCTTTCTGTGCAGGGACTGCAATTCATTTTGTCACCCTCTGCTTCAGCACTGTATGGAGTTTTGACGTGATGCCAATGAAGCACAGACCAAGGTGAACTGAAAGAGAGGAAAAGACGAAGATATATGAAATGGATTCAGCACCATGGACAGCTCTCTGTGTATCCTAACTAGGCCAAACACTCTGCTCTTGTTCCTGCTGTCACCTCTTTTATCATGTCAATCTAAATTCAGCTCGGGGCAGACTAAAGATATGCAGAAATGAGTGTTGTCATACTTAAACAAATCTATTACCTTCATAAAGTACTGAGAACAGGAAACATGCGGCTCTGTTTATGGACTGAAACAGACAGGAAGGCATATGAAGTGTGGTGAGACATCAAACCAGGTTTAGTGAAGCTAATGCAGCAGGAGGACCACAGGTTTATTGCTTTATTATAGGCCTGCTTCCACCTGTCACATTTGATCGCTCTCGTCCCTGGGAGGTGAAGGCCAGGGAGAAAATACAAGTATTTCTTAAAAGGTCGACATTTACCTTCATGTACAACTACAAAGCCGGGCACACACACACACACACAGGAGCGCTTTCTCTCACACACATTCACACACATTGAAAGTGAGAATACCTCATTAAAAGAGTGCAAAATACTTTTTGTGACTGTTTGTAGCTTTTGGGCAGAACTGGCGATTTGACAGTTGGTTTGAATTTAACTGGGTTTGTATGATTCGGAGGAACTATGAAATTAAGATTATTTGGACTGATTTTGCAATTGCGATATGATTTATGATACTGGAGAAAATTGAAATTTTTAAATCTCTGCAGCACCACAATACTTAAGTCAAAATGGTATTTAGACACATATTTTGCTTTTGACAATATTGATCTGTAATTTGGATACTAGACTTTGATTTCGAATAATTGTGGAGCAAGTACAATGCTACAAATTTGTATTTGTTGGGAACAGTTTTAACTGTAATAACTCAAATTTAGCTCTGCAGGAAAATAATCATTTGTGTATAAGAAGGCTGCTAGTGCAGTAGTGCAAAGTGGATCTATTTCAAATCACTGCTCTCTCTCTCTCTCTCTCTCTCTCAATCAATCAAATCCTGCAGACTACAGTAACCACTTTTCCGTGAGACAGAGCCAGTGTTTGCTCATTGATCACTTTTCTATCAGACCTCCCTACAAGTAGTTTGAGGCAGAATTTTTAAATTGGACTGGTAATGAAGTGACTCTCAGCTACTGTTCCCTTCTACTTTTCACCATCCACACCGTTGACCAGCATGGTGACTTTCACATAAATTTGTCTGGTATCCAAGCTGTCTCATACAATGTAGAGGGGTAGTCAGTGTCATGGTAAAAGCCTCAAAGATACTTGAACCCACAATGCATAGTGGGCACCTCGGTGTGTATTCTGACCAAGTCTGCTGCAACATGAACCCTGCAGATAAGCCCAGCTCATGTGCATTTGAATCAAAGCGCCTCTCTGCCGCTCTCCCCCTCTCCCCCTCTCTAAGCATGTCTTTCAGCAGCATCTGTGCTGTGTGAGAAGGGAATATGAGGGGAGGATTACCTGCTTAATTAGAAGGGGAGGTGTGTGTGTGTGTGTGTGTCTGTTTGTGAGTGTGTTATGTGCACAGCACACACGAGAGAGACAGTGTAATCACAAGTAATCAAACACCTTAATAGGCATCTATTTGAACTTTCCCACAGCATTTGCTTTACAAGATAGTGGCGTCTATTACACCACATAACTGCATATATTAAGAAACATTCATTTACATTTCAGCTCATTTAGCTTAATTGCTACAGCGGCATGGACTGCATTTATATTCCACAGCAGTGCTTGAAAGTAAATATGCATTTGTTTGCAATAATTCATTAATGAATTGAAATGCAGGACAGAGAAAGACTGTGGCAGAGCAGTAAGTCATGTGAGGGTCCAGCTGATAAACAGATGGTCTCTCTCTCTCTCACACACACACACAAGCTCATAATCAAAGCCGTTTAATGCCCTTGCCTCCTCTTCGAAGAAGAAGATAAAGTTTCACACAATCAGGAAATAAAGAAGCAGGAGAATGCCAGTTAAAGCTGCATGTCAGAATTAGTAGTGGCATTTCGCAGAAAGGAGGGGACCTTTCACTCTGTTCCATGAACACCGGTATGACTGAGGTCTGGACTAATTAAGGAAATAGTCCTGTTTATGCGCAATGTCTGCACCTGCTCATCAACAACCCTGACAACATTGATTAACTGCATGCTGTGTGAGAGAAGGCTTGGCAGCTCATTAACCAAAGGAACAAAAGTTGAAGGGCAGTCGTTTGAGACATGTTATAGTTCAGAGCTTTTTGTCACCGTACGCTGAGCTTTGACTCCTGAAGAAAACAAAAAGGACTCCAAAAATATATCTGTAGAATAGTGGTGTTTTACGTTGCAGCGCTCAACTTCATCTGACAGCTGCACAAAGACCCTCCTCTTAAAGCTTTTAACTCTACTTTCTAAAGTAGGGCTGCAACTCATGATTATTTGCATTAATAATGAACTTCTGCTAATTGTATAGTTTAATTAATAAACTATTTGGTCTTTAAAATTCCGGCACATAGAAAAAAATGTCCATCCTCGTTTAAAAATACCATCACAGAACTGAAATCAGAAAATATTCAAATGTGAGAAAATGTCAATCCATTTCTGCTTAAAATATTACTTTTATTATTAATCAGCAGTCCAAACAGTTGTGGATTAATTTCCGGTCAACCTACTAATTAATTGATCAACGACTGTAAGCACATCGTCTCTAAACAGATTTTCCTTTTAGTTCTTTGTCTATTTCTGTTTGGGGAATAACCAGAGTGTCTTCTATTAAATCATAAATCGTCTTCATTTGAATTGACCAAACATGGGAATTAGCTATTAACAGCTATTCAAAATGGCTCTTAAAATTTGTTCTTACTATTAGCACTTAGAAGAAATAAATCACTTCAGTTCAATCAACATATTCTCATGAATGGTTTGTATGAAATATAATCATTCTACTATGTTTTCAACACGTGGTTAATGTTTTTAAACAGAACTACTTTTTTAGGTTTAGATTAAGAGACCATGGTTGTGGTTAAAGTAACTACTTTTGTATGTAATTAGTGGACACAGTTACATGAGTGATATTCAACATAGATTTTAAATATGATGTATTTATATATGGAAGTTAATTTACAGCTAAACTTAAAATAACCCGGACACTGGTGTTCTGGGTTTGAAACATCCACCAGCTAACAGTAAATGTAACATGTGTCAGAATAAGCTGTACCCTGTTGTATCATTGTGCATTTTTAGTGCTTTTCTGTCTATGTAGGCATAAGTATGAGCAGTGAACGAGAACAGCCTGATACATCACATGTTGAAGCATTTCCTTCATATTTGTCTATTTGAGTTCCTGCTGTAGAAAAACATAAAAACAATCCACATACCATTAAACATTTCAGCTACACTTGATTCAAATTCAGTTCTGCAGCCATTTAATAATACATTGTTTCTCTGGAATACAATCACTCTGATTAAACAAAAGCTTGCATATCGAGCAGCTCTCAGGAATGCTGAGAATATAAACAATGGTACATGCCTCTGTTTCTAAATTTGCCCTCCCCGCCTCCACTCTGATAATGTTATGACCAACTGCTTTCGAGCATCTATCCCTGCCAAGCACCTGTCCTCCTGTCAGATCGCTCATTTTAATGCAGACACCGCTGAATGCTTAATAAAAGTCAACAGAAAGAGAGCGCTGCCAATTTATAAGTCAAACACACACACAGGCACACAACACACACTGATTCACCTGTCCGCCTCTGCTAAATGTTACCATCTGAATAGACCATCAGCTGGTGTCGGTTGCAAGGCTTTTTTTTTGCTCAGTGGATAATTGGATTGCAAATTTAGAGCTTCCTGCAACGTGGAGAGGACATGGTCAAGTAATCAACACACTCAGCTAGTTGGAATGAAACCGCCTTTGATTTGTTTTTGTTATCGAGGACGACATAAATGGAAATTCAATAAAAGACATGAAATGCAAGTACAGTAGCATCTCCACTCTTTGCAGAGTGTATGTGTTGCACGGCTGTATTGTCGTTCACCTTGTTGATCAGTGAAACAACCAGTTTATTACCATCATCTTTACTCCACACTGACTCCATGTGGGAATGTGGCTTATATATAACACAAAGCACACCTGCTGAACTCTCACTAAACCTTCTTAAAGAAAAATAATAATGGTAGAGTATTTCTCAGTGCATATAATAAGCACTCAGTGCCTGTAATGAGCACATTATACATTTTCGCAGTGTGTGTAAGGCACAAATCACACTGTATGAAGTACGTGAGATTTCCGCCAAGTGGGATTCCAGAGCTATATATTACCCTGTCGACACCTCGCAAATGTGATACAAACGAGTTCTAAAACTAAATTTAATTATTATCACCTCAAGTGCTGCACTTTTCAAGGATGATAGTGGGAAGCAGAAAACACCCAGGATAACCAGCGCTAATGCAAAGGCTGTCAAAGTGTATTTTGAGTGAGTATTTTGTGTCTCTTGATAACTTGGAATATCCCCAAAAGAAAGTTATTCCACAAAATTAAGTAACCTCATATAACCTTCACTTATTGTAACTTTAACTTTGTTTAACAAACTACTACTGCCTGAGTAGATATTAACTTTCACAAAAAGGATCTTTACACCTAAAGCTTATGGAAATGAAATGAAAATAGCTGTAACCACAACAGTCTGTTTTTTTCACACTTTGTCACAGAAATCCTGATGTAGAGCATTCAAGACACGGAATAAAAGGCCTTTACCACAAAAAAACAGCTACCTAATGCAACATATCATAGAGGAATTGCCAATAAGTATCAGACTTTATCGTTTAATATTTATTCCTGAATTCTGAAAAATGCATGCATGACCAAGAATCTACAACCACGCTAGCAGCTCTGTGAAGCTGCAAAGTGCTTTGAGCTAAATGCTAACATGCCAATGTTTAGCATGTAATGTTTAGCTTGTAAACCTTTTTATTATGTTAGTCAAATGAGGCAAATGCAGAAGTGTCAAAAACTGCAGTTTCTCGAATGGCCACTTTAGGCCTGCTCCAAAATTAAATGAATCCCCATAGACCCCCATGTCAAAACACACAGCAGAAATAAGCAAGTTTACAACCTGAAACAAAAAACAAAACAGTTTTGATCTCTTATAGCTGATTTTCTCACTCATGACAACTGTACGGGGGTGAATGTTTATATAAGTCACTTGTTTAACTTATTTTAAGTCTTAAGTTATGCATAATTAACGACATTGCTGCTTTGAGTGGCAGACGGGTGCCATCACAGGTGGCTTGCATCTGCATTTGGCCTGCCTCAGCTACACCCACACTTCACCTCTTTGCCTATTTTTGGATTAGTCAGGAGAGAAGTCCAGCACCACCAAGAGCAGCCAGAGCCACCACGCTAAGCTCCACTGTTGCTTTTCAGAAACCTATCCTTGACAACACAGAGACTACAGGTCTTTGGTGTTAGCATGCTGGCATTCAACAACAATTTTATATTCCAAATAAAATGTGTCCTGGTGTTGGTGCGAGAGAAAATGTTAGGGGATCACCAAAGTGCTGCCAGTTGTTCCTGAAAAGAATGTGTGTCAGTCCCACATTTCATGGCAATCCATTTCATTCTTCTTTAGAAATTTCAGCCTATTTTCACCCTGAAAAACATCCTTCTAATCAACACAAGTCTGTTCTTGGCATCCTAAAAAACAGATTGCTGCTTGCAATTTTCCACAAGGAAACAAACAGTGTGATTAATGACGAAACAAGGACAAGTGAAGCCAGCAGGGAGAGCATTCAAAAGAAATCTCTCTGCGATCCTTCAGGTGATGAGTGCTGTGCCTTTGTAGCTATTTAACCTTCTGCGCCAACAATCAGAGCTGCACTGTTCAAATCCTGCCAGTCACATGTAGAGCAAATTCAACAGCAAGCACATGAAATACAATAATACATTAAACATTAATTATACAAATGATTATACTGCAGGCTCGTTGTTATTCTAAGTCCCCAGTTGAAACAATGTCTGAGCTTTTCGTGGCTCTGGATCTGACAGGAGGTCACAGTGGGACTGTGCAGACCTTGATTCCGGTCTTAGCCAGGCTTCCGTCCATGACCCTGGTCCCTGGGGTGAATGCCGACAAATGAGACTTGAAGCCAGTGACAGGAGCATAGGGGAGTTTGTGGACCAGTGGGAGAATGGCTGATGATGCCCAGTGGAGGTTAAAGCCTTGGACAAAAGCTCGCCCCAGCTTTAACAATCAGAACTGTATTATGGTGCAGGAGTTTTATCTTTGTGCAATCAGGTTAAAGTGCTCTGGGAATCCTTATATTACCCTCTGAAAAAGAACCTGTAGGATTTGCTCTAAATATAATGGTAATGATACAGAATATCATCATAATGAATTGTGATTCATATTCTTTATCCCATACAGATTAAGAATTAAATGAATTAATCTCTCTGTCTCTATAGAGCAACCACATTTCCTTTTCGGATCGAGACAAATGGAAGCAAACAGAAGATGTGTTGATAAATATTTTTTTTATTACACCGCACACTGAAGCAATTTCATTTCAGCCAACATACTAATGAAAATTCCCCACCATCGTTAATGTAGCGCGTTTTGCTTATGTGGCGGTGTCACTTCTAACTCCCTGTTCTTTGCAGAAACAAATTGCACAATTCATCTTCCAGCATCATCTGTACCTCCATCTTTGAATTACTCTCCATGCCACTACAATCAGCAAATTCCCTCTTCCTTTAGAAACGGAACATGTGTTACAGGTATTTAAAACACTATGTTATAATCCACGTGTGAGCACATATTGTAAACCCTGTTTCCCATGCATACACCATGAAGTGGGCTCCACCTGCACAATCTGCTGCCTCTCTGACCTTTGCTTCAGTCGGACTGTAACAAGACGGCTCAGACACAAAAACGCAGAAATTGATCCGCGTTGGACTCCCAGAGGTCACACCAATTATTTCCTCTGTGAAAGAAGAGCAAAGGAAGACCAAACTACCCGACTCTATCATGAGACAAGGAACCAAACTGCTGCATTGTTTTGTTTTTACTTCTCTTTCTCGCTGGATTCCCTCGTTCAGACTGGAAATGTCACTGCAACAAATGTCAGAAAAATGCGCCGCCTCTCACTCAGCCCAAACCAAACCGCTTTATTTCTCTTTACGCTTCTCAAGCTTGTGTCTCTCTTTCTATTCTCATCAGCAGACAAACCACGTCAACATCTGCCCGCTCACGTGACCTGTGACTCAGGCTCAGACAGACACTGACACACACACACATGTATAGTCTTTACACACAGTCACTGAATATACGGACAAAGGTTCAGAAACTCACGGAGCCACATGCATATGGAAGCACACACTCACAGTGTGAGAGAGAAAGGGCTAGTTTAGAGGTCAACCAGCACTTGTGCAGCTCATATTTAGATGGAGCAAAACAGATGAGTTATGTGAAGGGCATGTCATGTAGTAATGAGTTATGTTATTTCACGTGGTTATTGAATTTAGACCTTCTTTTATTCTCATCTCTGTCCTTGACTTCTTCCTTCTTCACACCATCTGTCATGCTGAACATCTTCATCTCCTTCACACACACACAC
>CAFUXE010000600.1:448307-458889 GCA_903364295.1 Serranus cabrilla | reverse complement strand
TCTGAGTTTATAAAAGCTTTTACATTTGCAGTTATACACATCAGTGAGGACATCCCGTTATCCTCAAGGAAATCATCTAATAAAAACGAAACAACAACAGGGAGTGTGTTGTTTCAGATATCAGCTAGACAGCAGTACCATTAAAGTCGAAAAAAAATTTGAAGGGAAATTGTGAATTGTTGCAGTTAAGAAAATGCGAATTATGGACGTTACCATCAACTGGTTTAGAGCGAAGAAACAAAGCTGCACAGCCGTACTTTCATCTGAAGATGGCAGTGTGATGTATTGCTGTAGGCTACTCTGCCAGTAAACAGTTCAAGAAGTAGGGATTGTGCAAGAGAGAAAACAGTAAAAGAAGAAGAGATTGCATGAGAGAGAAAAAATAACAACAAAGGAGAGGTTGCTAATCGGACAAAGCCAGTGTAAAAACTTTCGGGCACATTTTCAAATGTTGTATCGAATTTTGGTGTTTCTATCAAGCTTTTCTCTTGCAATGGAGGAAACGACTACTGAAATACAAGTCAGAAGATCCAGTTGCACTACCAGATCAATGCATTTAAAAGCTTATCGAATGCAAATATGCTAAGAAAACATTTTAAATGCTCAGAGATTTTACAACTGAAAAGCCAAATCATTGAGGCAACTTATTCACCTTTTTTTTTAATTAATTGTAATGTAAACTGTAGAAGCACCATGTTCACTTTATGATAACATATATACCAGGAATGTACACTTTGGGCAGCTCAGTTAGATGAAACAACATTGAACCTGTTTCAAGTTTTGACTCTGGATTTCTTTGCCAATGTGCTCAATGTGTCGGTGCCCCAAGTATGCTGCCAGAGTAGCTACATTAAAATGAATGAAGCCTTGTTGCTGCTGTATGTATGGGCATAGCTGGCAAACAACTCTCCACGAGTGTAATTGGTCAGCATGGACTTCTTCTTTTGTCTCCTACATTCTTTTCTTTTATTTCTTCTCTAAAACCAGGACACAGCTTCATTTAGATTAAAAATCTCTTTTTTTAGGAGCGTCCTGGCCAAGATACATAACAATTCCAAAAGACAGAATCATAAAATGTCAAAAACATTAATCAGCATCTTTAAAATACCGGACCAGTCAATTAAAACATCTACAGTCAGTTGTGCCTGCCTCGTAGTCATTTAAAATCTGTTTAAATGCAGCCAGAGCGACCAGCTCTCAAGGACTCAGGCAATTTTGCAACAAGCAGAGGAAGCAGCACACTTTAAGCCCCTTTTTCCAATTCAGTCCTGGCTCAGTGGCTTTAGAGACAGATAGTAGGAATAAGTCCTGGGAGCAAAGACAGTAACTTCCCATACTTTTGTAATGATGTAGATCCGTAGGTAAGATGGAAGCAGATCAAGATAGCCTTGTTTCCAAGCCAAGTTCTTAATGCTGAGGAGATTACTGAAGGTCAAAGAAGAAAAAGTCATTTTTTCTCCTCTACCACTGTGATTGAAAGACTGTTTTGAAGTAGCCTCCTATACAGTAAAGAGACAAGAAGATGAGTAATACCTGGTCAAGGTGAAGTTATCTGGATGTAACTGCAGATGTTTTTCTTATACCTTCCCTGTATATCACAAAGTAATTGTAAGAACTGTAAATAGTGTTCAGTGCTAGTAAAGCATGAAATAGATTGAACTCCTTTTCATGGCATCTTGCAGTAAACAGCATCTGTGCAGAAAAATGTATCAAAAGGTTGTGGAGGTGACAGAGATGTGGCTGTACTGTACTGTGCTGGAACAGGTCAGGATGTGAGTCCACTTCACCTCACATCCTCTATGAGGAATATCCACCCCACTGTTTCCTGTTTTTAGTGTGTATCCATTAAAATATACTTATCCTCTAATACACTCCTCAAAATTCATGCTTCAGACACGCACAAACATTTCCAAAGCCTGATCATGCTCCATTTGGGGCTAGCCCTTCCATTACTTCTATTTAAAAATCAGAGCCTTAAGCAGGCCACCAATGAAACAGAGCCACAGATGGTTTCTTAATGCTAGCGTGGACATTTAGAGATGGGGGGAAAAGAATGAAATCAGCCAAATGGGAGCAGAAGCTGCTTTGCTAAGAAGGTAGAGACTGAGGGATTAGCATGGCTGCTAAAGTGCAAAGTTAACACAGACAGGATGTTTTTTGACCCTTAAAAATAACAGTGACAAGAAATTTCACTTGTCTAACATGGAATTAAAGAAAAGATTGCTGAAAGGATTTCTGACCATTTGAGGACAATCCTAAATAGCATGGCAGCAGTTAAACAATTGTGGCAATGGCATATGTCAAATAAAAGATCATATGTGAAGTATGCAGTGTCTTAGTGACTTTTATAGTGATGTGTCTGTGTTCTGTGATACATATTCTGGTCAAACCATCACTGACCTTTTCCTGAAGATCTGACAAAAACACTGAAATTGTTGTCAGGAGCAGCCAAACAACATTTAAAAAAAAAAAAAAGCTATTAAACTGTCACACAAGCAAACTACTGAGAAAACCTCATGCCTCATTTGGGATTCACAAGATAACACAGAATTCACAATATGACTGTCTTTGGGTTCAAAGTGGGGGGAAAAAAATCCACATGAATGTTGGATTGCCAGTTTTGATTCTGCAGGGAAAACCAGCACCAGCTGCCAGTTTATTCTCTGAACGGGCTGTTATGTATTATAAATACATACTATGCATCTCTTCTGCACTAGTGCATTAATACATTATTCAGGCCTACAAGGCCTTGGAAACACTTGATGCATTCATGCAAAGTGTTTCTATGCCTTTGTGGAAATACTACATTTAACACGAGTGAAGCAGCGACACTGTTAAAAGTTAAAAGAAAGCTGCAGAACGCGTAGGTGAAGCTGACATGAATTATCTATTTGTCCCCTTTGAATGTAATGTTTTAGCTTGTGTGTACAGGTCTACAATTAATCTGAACCACCCCCATTGAATACCCCAAAACACATATTTATTCTATAATGGCCTGTATGTTAAATGGCATAAATAATAGAGGTGAATACGCTAATATATGAACAGCTCTTTATCTTTACCGGTGTTAAAGTATGACATGACATCCTGGTTATCACGTCACTGACATCATGCATGACCTCATCTATGTGTTAATAAGCTTGGACATATGCCATGTTCAGCCATGCTTAATCACCCACACACACAATCTTGCACTACACTTCCAAGGTCATTATGATGACTTACAGTCAATCCCTGAAGGCTGGTGCTCAGGTGGCCGTTAATCATAGGCTCGGTGGCTCAATCTTCATCTCCTCCTGTCCACATGTTGAAGTGGCCTTGAGCGAAACACTGAGTCCCAAAACTGTGAAAAAGTAAAAAGAAAAAAAGCATTGGGCAACAGAAATATCAGCCAAATATAATGCAAGTATTATATTAGCCATAACAGGTAGATCCCTGAGCTTTAACCTGAGTGTATTTATACCCTTTATGAAATGGGATTCTCTCATATAGCTCTCTCAGGCTTGTTAGAAAACATTTGGCTCTGGCTGAGATGGGACTTTTATGTTAGGTTGTTTTTGTGGAGGAAAATCACAAGTTTACTGTACCATATGGGAGAACTGTGAACTGGCATAAATAGTTCCTGTGATATGCATGTGACTCAAAAGGAAGAGGGAAAATACCAAATAAAATTAGCATTCAGAGGCAACATAATAATAATTGCAGTCAATGTGATTGCAATTACTAGTGGTATTGTGTGATCGTATATGTCAGCCTGTGTTGTGTCCTGACAGAAGCTTTAGACATACTGCGTATAAAACATGTTAAATTTGCTTCAGGGATTTGTGCTTTTTTCAATGTTTGTGCCAATTTGGTGTCCTTTAATGTTAGTGGTAAGCAGAATCTGAGAGTCTGTGATAAGCATTTGTGTGTATATTCTGCACGTGTTCATGTATGTATGCTTGTGTAGCTTCCTGTCTTTATCTCTCCGTCGCTCCTCAGGCCTCCTTTCCTCTGTTTTTACAAGATGTTGAAAACTGCTGTATCCCTAAGGGATTCCCAACTGTGCATCTAATGCAAGTGAGCCAAATCCAGTTAAAGTGAGATAACAGCATTAACAGTAAAAATCAAAACTCTTAATAGAAAATCACGTCTGCTACTTTATGCTCTAGCAGCTGTTACATTTATAGTTGAACTTCTGTAGTGCTGAAATCTGCATGCTGCCTTGCAGTGTTACCAGTCTTTCTGCTGTGGATTGTGCTTTTGTGCTGCACCCTGAAAACAATGCACTGTTAGGAAATGCTGATATATGTTATATTATTTCTACACAGATATCTGTATATGAATGCAGAACCTGTAGGTGATGTGACAAGGTTTTGGTACTGGGAGCATTCTGGTTTCTTTTTGTAGTTTGTGTGAGTAGCGACCAATCACCTTTAAGCAAGCTTTAACAAACAGTCCATGTGGAGAGCAAATGAGGTGGAACGCATTTTTTGAGATGCAATCTCTAAACCCATGGGCTATAACAGCGTTTTAGCTTTTTATTAGCTGTTTCAACTTTATCTGCATTCATATGCAGACGTCTGTTTACAGAGATCAGCAGAGATGTGGTCTGAACCTGAAAATGTAACAAAAAGTATCAATGACCGTCAAACGTTCTGTTGTTAGCATGGTTAGCTAATTGCTAGCTAGTTGCATTAGCTACAGCTAGTTTTTCTCTGTATTTATCTAAATCTAGAAGTTAAATCACAGTAATAAAAGAAATTCTACATTAACTACAACAGTCTTCTCTCTGTCCTGTCGCTGTCATGTTAACCAAAGTGAAATGTGTGCACTGTCTGCTCAGTACAAAGTGATAACTCACGACTCTACCCGTGTATATAGAGGGTTTACCCTGCCACCTATTAGCGCCAAAAGGACAGGATATTTTTTAAGGATCTAACAGTATCTTGAAACACTAATTTGTGTTTGATTAATTGTTATTTGTGTTTGTGCGTGACCAGTGAGTCACAAAAATAAAAGGTGATATGACAAATCTATTTGTGAAACTGTAAAAAATAACTTCCTTCTTCCTCAGACACAGGTGGGCGGGTGTCACTGAGGATCGTTTCACATAATTAGATTGTAATCATCTCTGGTAGTGTCTGATTAAGAGGCTCAGATATTGATGACTTTGTGTCTGCATTTAGCCCCCTGCTATCTCAATTATTCATGTCATTCTATCTGTTTTCTCTTGTCGTTTGGTCATCCTCAGTTCTTCATTTTGTGATTATATATCTAAAGCTACTTGACCCTGCTCACAAATGTTTCAAATCTTGTGAAGTCAAGACAAATCTGAAAGTCTTCGTACAGACTCATGTTTAAACCTGCCATGTGTAACAGTATCCCCCAAATAGTATCAGTTTTATTGCTTTTTTTTTTTCTCAGTGTATTGTGGATGCAGAACTGGTGACTCAAACTATTTTCCCAGCTTTTGACCCCTTGGAATAAAAGCAATGTCTACGTCTGTGCCCATCACAGTTTTATTAGTTTGGACATAAGTTACGAGCAACCAAAGATTTTTCGTTCTCACATTGTGTTTTTGAATGGATGTCACAGGCTCATATAGGTAAACATATTCAGTGAATAAAAAGCGAACAAAACCCAACAAACACAATTTTATGCAAAAGAAAACTATGATCATATTTTAAAAATATATTAAAGTGTTTCTGTTTGTTATAATTACAATAGTCACTGCATGTGTGTGTGTGTATCTGTGGGGTAGGTGGGGAGTTCAATTACCTTGCTCCATTTCATACACTGTCTTTGTGTATTTTTTTTGTTGTTGTCGCATTTTCTTTCATTCTAATTGTCTTCTGTGCATGTTGTTGCTGTACGAATTTTAATGTAACCAACATAAAGTCACGAAATGTGCCACATGCCTAAAATTTACTTGCTTTGCCTTACGCCCACCTCTTCTTTTTGTCTCCTCGAACTGCCACCTGTCTGGAGAAAGATTAAATAAAAGATGAAAAAGGGAGAAGACGTCTGATGGAAGTAAAAATCTCAGGGCATCATTCATCCCTCCACACAGCCTCGCAGCTGGCAGTCTCTGTAGATGAGATCATTCAACGCTCTGTCGTCTCTGCTGCAGAGGAATAATGATCAAATACACATGTGACATACAGTATGTTCACACATTCACACGTCGGAGGGTATTAGCATACGGAAAGTTTCCTCGTAAAACTTCTGACATGTGCACATGTATAAATGTCATGGACTGCAGTTAACACTGCATCTGCTGGGAAGGCTTCATAAAAAGTTTGGTCCTGGCTCTCACATAGGAAACTTGGCAGTTTGTGTTGTGATGTTTGGTGGGCGTTGACAGAGCTGCTGAGAAACAGTACTACGCTTTGCTACCATCATGCAACGACATCCTCTGTTTGATGAGTGCAAATGGGAATCAAATGCATTCAAATTTTATTCAGACACGCAGTAAGAAGAGCTGATACCCCCACCTTAAGCACACACACACACACACGTCTTTTGCTTGCAGCCACATTTGAACAACTTTTCTGAGCTCTGCAGGCACACACCTACACTTTTACAGTATCTGCAGACTTCACAATAAAATTGATGTCTGTACACCCCCATACTCTCTCTCTCTCTCTATCTCTCTCTCTCTCCAACAATCTCCCCATCACAGGTGTCTCCACCAGGCGGACGCCCACCCACCCAGACCTTGTGATCCACTAGAGGTTGCTGTTGCTCATGTATTCCACTCCTTCGCAGTGTCCTACATTCCACTTGCATGCAGCTCCATCATTTACTCAGCAACTGCTTTCTTTCTTTTAGCCTGTGCAGTTTTAATGGTCCGCCTCCCTCATTTAGTTTGATATTCCACTAAAAACTGCTCCCACAGAACAGGAGCACACATCAACTGACAGCCAGGCAGCAGCCCGGTGCCTGATATAAAAACAGGCCTCCATGTAAAACTTCCTGTGGTTGTTTGGCTAATGGTTGGGAAGTGATACAAATACAGACGGGCAGGGTCACTCAGGGTTACTTCAGAGTGTGTGTGGGAAGACGGAGCATGCATGTTGTGTAAGAGTGTGAATGTGTGTGTTTGTATTTATTCGCATTTTAGAAGCTGAGGATCAACTGTTTCAATTTGCAGTGAGGGTGCTTATGTGCAACTGAGTATTGAAGTTTTGCTCAATTCATTTAGCAGAAGGCATATCAGCTCTTTAATTTGCATATCTTACCCAACTGACGTAACATTAGCAATAATGAAGTGTTTTTGAAATCTAAAATTGCTCGTTTGGAAGTTTTTTGATTTTATTGTTAAACTATTGCTAAAAACTTGGAAAATCATAAATAATTACTAACTTACCATATCACACCATACTCAGCAGTTATGCAGCAAGATGGTCGCAGGTTTGAATCCGGTGTGGAGTTTGCATGTTCTCCCTGTGTCAGCCTGAGGTCTCTCCTGGTCCACCGGCTTCCTCCCACAGTCCAAAGACCCACAGCTGTGGTTTAATTGAGTAAATAAGTATCAGCTCCAGTCATTCACCACCTGAGTTCAATTAAGCAGTTAAGGATAATGAATGAATGAATGAATGAAGGATGTCTTACCATACCTCATTTTTAAGATGGTGTGCAATTCTTTTTCTCATAATAGTTCAGTTTAGATCAGTTTCCAACTCATTCACACTCATCAATAGACCCTAACCCAGGAGCTTGGTGTCCTGTATGAAGTCAACACTGTTATTTTAAGGTGACCTGTGGATTCACTTCTGTATATAGATACATCACATTCTACGTCACCTATAGACATTTGTTGAGAAAGCAGTTATTCTAACCCTAACACTGTTTTTCTTTCCTTCATTAACCAAGTAGTTTTGTGCCACAACACTAGCCAGTATCCAAGTTCAACATTACAATGTCGGGAAATCTTGACACCATCTTCTTGTGTAATGTTTGTTTTTGCATCATTTGTCCCATGTGTTTTTGTTATACATCTGTTTTCCTATGTCCGTGTCCAGAGCGGAAAGTGATGTGCTCAATGCTTTTGCTTTTTGCATTGGCATCCAATTCCTTGCAAGTTACATGTTCTTCCGGTTGGGCTTTTTCAGTATTGTTTTTCCTTTTGCATATTGATATTCCAAGGATAGAGGGTGTCATATGTTGAAAAGATTATAAAGCCTCTTAAAGGAAAAGTGTGATTTGTGATTTGATTTAATCTAAATGAAACTAAGTCTAAGTTCAACCAGAAATGCTTTTATCTTTATACTTCATTCATTCACAATTTTCTCTCTCACTCATTCACACCTCTCTCTGCTCTCAGCTTATTATGGGGGTTCAACCTTGTAGCTAAACCAGCCAGATTTTGCAACGATCTCCATCAACCTGCCTTGTGTCTGCTACTATCTGCTATCATGTCAGGCCTCCCCCACCACATTCACCTCCAGTCTTCAGAGGCCTCTACTCATCATTCAGTACATAACCCTAACCCTCTCTAAAAAGAATGATGCAACAATGGGATCTAATAGCCAGACTATTCACATGCCTCATCCCCTGTATGCACAAGTCAATAAAATATTCTTTCAATCAAAAATGACTATAAAAATAAATAAAACTGAGTGGAGGATGAATGCTGAAACGTAAATCGTTTGGGGAAGTGCTTCACTATATTAGAAGATTGATTTAATGTTCCCTTTAATAACACAAATAGATCTGATTCTGATTTGATCCGTTGTATGAGGGCTTTTCCATTGCTAAATTAATTACGGCTAAATTGTGGACAGTATCAAGCTTGTTTTCATCAACAATTGTGTACGTGTTCCGCATCAGGAGATCAGACTGATTGATTACCCAGCTCTCCAGATATTACCCTCAGCAGTGGCACAATGCACAGCAGGGCTGTCTGCATTGATTGGGCCTGTGGCGACGCTTTTAATAACATCTGAGACGGAGATGAAGTTGAACTCCACGCAAACACAATTATCCCTCATGAGACTCTGTGTAAAGGTTGAGATTCAACCATCATGAGGCTATTTTTTTTAACCATTACCTATAATATTTTGCTCTAATTCTGTAAAGTGTCACTTAAAGCATGTATGATATAGATGGTGGGTTTTTTATGGTTTTCCTCTGTGAGGCAGGCCCAGGATTGATTTTTCATTCATACAGCACATAAAAGTATTTCTGCCTCAAACAACATGCCTGTTCCAATGTATGCCTCCATGTTGACAGCAGGAAATGAGTCATGCTTTCCAAAAATACACATCTTTGAAGTCAGAGTTAGAGCCTAAGGACGAGTAGTATTCCTGCGAAGGAGTGCAGTCATGTGTGGGGAAGCGTACACCGCATATCTCATCAATAAGATCTGAAAGGCAGCACAAACAAATGCTGAATCCCTAAAATGTTCCTTTGGTCTCAGACCTGCAGCTCCTACGGCAGATCAAAACCCAACTCATTAGGCTTTCTGTTTGTGTTACATGCACTTTTTAAATCAGCATGCTTACTTTCAGCGCTGCATATCAAGTGCTTTCATTAGTAGTTTCGCCGGAAATATCTGAATGCCTGGAGCAAGTTCTTCCATATCTGGGAGCAAAAGGTAACAAGAGGAGATTTAGCTGTGAACACAGAATTGTCAGATTAACTGTGAAAACAACCAGCTGCTTGGCACTACATTTTACACTGTGAAGCCTGCTTCATTAAACTATCATTGTGCTTGTGTATGGGGAGCTGCGGCTGCTGAAAAATATCTTGTTGTGAGAAACAATGTCAAAAGTCACACAAATATATTGGTATTGGTAAAAGAATTCTACGACTAGTACTTCTGTAAAAAGAATTCCTCCTCTTGTTTTCAGTGTGAGGTCACCCAAATGTTGTATTTGTAAAGCCTAGTTGTACAAACAGATACATAAAACTTGAACTGAAAATGAGAAAACGTTATTCGCAACTTATTTTTGGTTCCAGGTTTCTGTGTTTAGTTTTTCACTGCAGATAGTACCTCCTCAGAGTCGATGGGATCCACATGGAACTACTGTGATATCATCTGTAATGTGACACTCACTGAATCCATCACCAGCAACCAAATAGAGGAAAGGCTGCACTTCACCGGTTGTACAGCATAGTGTATGGTGTAGTTTAGTGGGCTGCTGTTTTTAAAAAATCTGGGTCAAATGAATTTAAAAAGTTGAGCTTGCTTTTGACAGTAGCTCAGCTGCTTAAAGTTTTGTTTATGCAATGTCAAGCAAATGATGATTCTCTCTGACCATCAGTGGTCTGCAGTAGCCCTTTTGAGTTGTTATTGGTAGATGCCATGGTGACACCATCTGTGACGTAGCCTGATCTTCGCTGATTAGCTGAGAGGAATCCATGTGGTTCTACGGCCTCGCAGGGAGCAGGGGGACATCATTCTGAAAGACTGAGGTTACCAAATATGGGTCTTTGCCCATTAAAGGGTTAAGAGTATCTGCTCAGCTCACTTGGGACCTGGACCGATGTAGAACCAGTACCAGTGCCAAATACCTTTGGCTTATGGAAAACCCCAAAAAGCAGCAGCAGAGTGAATTATCTCTGCAGAACATACAGCTGATACAAAATGCCATTC